>CM065677.1:5795270-5826261 GCA_033220385.1 Triplophysa yarkandensis | reverse complement strand
AAGTGTGTGTGTGTGTGTGTGTGTGTGTGTGTGTGTGTGTGTTTGCCTGTGTGTGTGTGTGTGTGTGTGTGTGTGTGTGTGTGTGTTGCCTGTGTGTGTGTGTGGTGTGTGTGTGTGTGTTGCCTGTGTGTGTGTGTGTGTGTGTGTGTGTGTGTTTGCCTGTGTGTGTGTGTGTGTGTGTGTGTGTGTGTGTGTGTGTGTGTGTGTGACTTGTGAGTTTCAAATGAAGTTTCTCAGTGGCGCCTCATTTGCTTTCTGCTGATTCACATGTTTTGTGCGTGTGTACGTGTGGATACCTTTAGCCTGCATCACACACCCTGGAAGGACTGCACCTCCACCCCCGATCAGACCGGCAACTGTTGCCAAGGCAACCACATAGGAAAGCATCCTCCAACTCCAGCCGAGGGTGAAACTCCATCTGTGTGTTAGTGTTCACTAGACCCCACGGACACCACAGAATCCCTCGTATTACTCATTTAATGCTCCGTCTCTATAGCAACAAGGCAAGAGCGTCATCTAGAGCGGTTTACTAACACAAACACACATACTGATGAACATAGTCAAGCGTAAGAGAGGTGTGACTTCAACCGGACTACAGATTAAAAGAACACAAAGAGTTTCATTTAAATGCCATTTATTTATACCGGACATTATGAACATGTTACATATATATCTGAGCCTCAATCCTACACCTTTAACACAATAAGAATAACAATACATGGCAGTTAATGTGTGAGTACAAAAACACATCCATTATTCTTTTTCAATAGTAATAAGAAATAATTCATTAGTTTATGAAAACCAGATAAGTAAAAGATAATAAAGACAAAGATGAATTACACAAACACACAGACATGTTTTAACACTGTGACTCAGTGACTGTGTGTTCATGATCTTTTTCGTGTAGCTTGTAGTCGGGTTTATCCTAAAAGACAAGAAACATTAAACATCACTTGAACATTTTTGCATATTTTGTAGTTTAAAAAAGGACATTGACACAAAACTGTTACACAAAAAAAACACTCATATATAAAATTCTGAGGACATTAAATAAGAAGGTTTATCCATATGGACGTCTTATAAGTCATTCTCCCAACATCTTCCAATCTGACATATGTAAAGTTTAACAAATTTAATTTAGGAGGTGAGGTGGAGTGGAGTTAAGCTGTTTTTAATGACTTTTCCTACAACTCGTTTATTATTAATTAAGTCATGTTGGCTGAATGAAATACCTTTTGTTTGTTTGTGGAATCAGTGAAATACAGATATCTGCATAATGACATAACTTTCTTATCTAGATAAGATCAGAAAATCACCTTAAAGTAAAGGCTGCAACATGTTTGCTTCGGTGGGGTTTGTTTGTAAAAATACTCCTCTCTGTGGAAACAGACACAAACATTACTCTGCTCTTATAGTTTTAAGCGCTCACAGACAGATGTTAAGGATGTCTTACCCAGAGATCACCTCGATGGGCGAGTGATGGGTCACAGACGGACTACTCTCTGATGCAGACCAGCATGGACAGAGTATCCTGCCCAGCAGAACCAAAGTTATCAGACCTGACGGAAGTGAAACAAACACCAACAGCACGGCCACATCTGTGAACGCCACAGATAACCCTGACACAGACAGATGTATTGATTTTGGAAAGAAGTATGATTTAATAAATGATGATGTTTGGTGCCGTTTCTTACTCTTTGGGGAAACAGTGAGGATGGTCTGAGCGGGGCTGCCCTGGATGTCAGGTGGATTGCGTACAGAGCAGGTGTACGTGCCGTTATCTGTGAGTGATGCGTTCAGAAGCTGAATGGATGCATCACCTCGTGATGGACTGCCCATCCATTTCACACGATCCTTAAAATAATTATCCTCAGGAGGGTACGCTTGAGATGAGAAGTGAAAAAACTACACAGAGATAGAATTAGAGAGAGAGAGAAAGAGAGAGAGAGAGAATTAGAGAGAGAGACAGAGAGAGAGAGAGAGAGAGAGAGAGAGAATTAGAGAGAGAGAGAGAGAGAGAGAGAGTAAAACAAATTGTATGTAAAACAAATCTTTATTACAGATTTCCAATAATTTGCTCATGTATAAACCTGCATGGAGATACACACAAATATTTATATACATGAACATATATTCTCAAAAAATAACAATATGTGGGTGAAACATAATTCTTCTTCATTCACAGCACACCTTTGTTGCACCATTTAAGGTTGAACATGGAAAGGTCATTCAAAGACTTGTAGAAATTAAACTCAATCAAAACTCTGGATTTTTGTAGAGCTTTAGACAACACAGAGACATCTTGGCCAGGCTTTTGTTCGTTCTGGTTTTTCCTACTTGTATAAATAGCAAGTTTTGCTTGACGAATCATAAAATTGAGTAACTGGCAATCAAAACTTCTACTCCTTTTGAATTTAACCCCCAAATTAAAACTTTAAACGGAAAACAAATCATTAAAACAAATAAAAAGGCTTCTTAAAATACTAAAAAGAGAATCCAGTCTAGAACATTGAGCAAACGCATGAAAATCAGTATTTCTATTAAAATAGAAAGGACAAGCTGTCGAGTCAGACCAATAGACCAATCTGGAGATATCTAGAGTTAGCTCTTTTTTCAGGACATCTCCTAGCTGCGCTCCTGTCAATGCAGCACAAAGCTCTAAATGAGCAATGGAGATCTGTTTCTTCGGAGCGACTTGTGACCTTGCGTGTTGCCCTGATCATCTTCAGAACACAAGTAGGCTACAGAACCATACGCCTTTTCAGACGCATCACAAAACATGTAAACACTGCGGCTCTTGACAGGATACTGAAGACTGGATCTGTAGCATCTTGGCAGGTGGATCTGAGACACTTGTGGAAGCTCACTCTCCCAAGGGGGTCGTAGAGCTTGGCTAAAGTGCGATATATGCTTCGCATCGTAATTTCACCATCCTCCTTCTGGTAAGGTTGAATACCAATGTGTCTGGTTTACATTGTCATATCAATCCAAGGGCATTCTCCCTCGGATTGGCCATTTCTTGACTGAGCTGAATCTCATCACTCTTCGTTTTCAACTCTGCAGGCAGGTGGTGAATAACCTTGGCCTATTGCCTCAATTCGAATCAACCATCCATAAGATGACATTGCAATCGGTTTAGCAGCTGTAAAGCTTGAGCTTCAATAGAAACATTCTTGAGACAATTGTCAACATAGAAGCTACGCTCCACCGTTTGACGTACTTCATCAGTAGCTTCGAGATCCATCTTTGCACGGGACTGAAGTGCATAGGTAGCACAACAAGGGCTACATGCAGTGCCAAATTGCAGAACTAACCACTGATACACGATGGCCGGTTCAGATGTTTTTCCATGATGCCACAAACATGGTGGAAGGGTTTATCTTCTTCAAGGAGACACATCTGATGGAACAAACCCTTCATATCACTGCAGATGGCCACAGAATGTTCTAGAAAGCGGAGGAGAACTCCCAACAAGCTGGCACTTAAAGTTGATCCCTAATACTCAAAAGCACAATTGAAGACAATAAGGTTCTTCGCATTGTGTAGAACTATATGATATGGTATGTACCACGTCTTGGAACTCGAATCACATTCTGCAGATGTCACTGGGTTGACATAAGCCGCTTGCAACAGTTTCTGAATCTCTAATTCATAAGTACAGCTGTACTAGGCTCTCTAGCTAGTTTCTGCTCTGTGCTGCATAACATGTGAACACTGTATTTCCAGAATACAGGAATTGCATACCTTTTGACACCATTTACATCAATCCTGATGGTTTTCTCCTCTTGAAGGTGGATAGCTTCTGCATCTATTTCGACTTGACGAAATAGTTCAGCTTCAGGAGAAACACAGGAAATGAATAAACATTCTTGAGGCAGCATTCTTGAGGCTTAATAAGTCTTGAGGGACCTTGCAATGTCCAGTCAAGCATAGTATGAACCGCTGCTGGACCTCCAAGAGAACCCAATCTCACAGGCTCCGCAGGGGTTATCAAGTGAGGATAATCTGAGCCGATAAGTACTAAGGGCTGCGCTTCATGGATTTCATGCAAAGGTAAGTCATAGAGATGACGATAACTTCTTTGTAAGTCAGAGATGGGGTAAGAATGCCAAACTAGGGCTAGCTCTTTTGCTGTGAAAGCACCCTTGATTGGGTAGGATTTGTCAGAGTGGGAAACATACAGGGAGAAAGATACAGATCTGCCATGAATGGTCTAAACATCCTTTCTCACTGTGCGCAGAGCCTAATCTTAAATTTATCCTTGAATGTCTAGACGTCAAGCAGCTTCATTCAACAAGATAGTACATTCAGATCCATCATCTAGCACAGCATAGGTTTCTAGTGACTTATCCCCATTCCGAATGATTACTTGGGTTAACTTCAGTAGCCCTTGCTTGCCACTCGTGGGCCGATCCTAGTACAGCAGTGGTGTCCAAACTTTTTTCAAAGAGGGCCAGACTTGATGAAGTGAACATGCGTGAGGGCCGACCATTTTGCCTGACATTTAAAATTAAGTACAAATTAACTATTTTATACAAACGATTTGAATGACTATTCTAAAAAGTAGTAAAATCACTCTGACTTTCATATCTGAAGGCCAGATAAAAAAACAACAACAAAGGATGCTGAAATATATGTCAGGAACACAACCAACATTAACTGAGAATTTTTTTTATCATGTATTCATCTGTATTGAAAAAAATGTTCTGCACTAATGTGAAGGGTGAAACTGAGATCTGGACTGTAGCACATAGGCAAGGTCTGTTTCAAAGGCAGTGGTTTTGATACGCAAAATGTCACGCAGGTGAGAGTCGTTTAGTCTTGTCCTTACGTGGTTCTTGTTAAAGTTCATAGCAGAGAATGTCATCTCACACAAATATGTGGAATCAAACAAGCTCAGCATTTTCTTAGCAAATGTTCGAATCTCTGGAAACCGGCTCTTATACAGTTGGTGGTAAAAGTTCACAAGAGAGCTGTTGGTGACAACTGCGTATATCGATGTCGTAATGCAGCTCAATGAGCTCGAGCTGCAGCTGATCTGGAGCATCATTGGGGTCAACAGAGAATGGAGAGGAGAAAAGGCTGAGCTCTTTTTCAATAGTTTCAAAATCCTGAAAGCGCCTGTTAAACTCCCCAGCCAGAGATGTGATGTCTGCTGTATATCTGCTCATTTGCGCACTGATATTGTCCTGTGGAAACTGTTCATTATTTCCTGCAACGCTGAAAAATGTATGTTAATGGGCTATGTTTGTGACAACTGCCTTATAAAAAGTTGCAGCTTTGTTCCAAAGGCTTTGAGGTGTGAATAGAGCTGGTTCACCGCTGCATCTTTCCCCTGAAGACTTGTGTTCAGTACATTCAGATGCTTTGTTGTGTCAACTAGAAACCCCAAATCTGCCAGCTAAATAGGATCAGATAGTTTTTGCATCGGTTGTCCCTTTGTTTCCAAGAATTCTCAAATTTCCTTCCTGAGAGAGTAGATACGCTGAAGTGCAGCCATCTTACATTGCTGTGATATAAAACACATCATATTCTGCCTGGACGTCCAGTAGAAACTGTTTAAACTGGCGGTGGCACAGGGCTTTAGAGCGAATTAAATTAAAAGTCTTTAGCACCGGTTTCATAACATGATCACATTTGAGATGTTTAGCACAGACAACTTGTCGATGAATGATACAATGGAGTTTAATAGCATTGCCTCCTTCTTCCTTCACTTTGTTACAAATTAGGGTTGATAATCCACTTCGTTCACCAGCCATGGCAGGTGCCCCATCAGTAGTAATCCCAGTAATTTTGTTCCAAGGCAGATTCATGTCATCTATGGCAGAACTAACAGAAACAAATAAATCTGTTCCTCATGTTTGGCCCGTAAGGCTCTGGAGGTCAAGTAGCTCTTCAGTCACATTCATTCTATTGTCTACCCCTCTCATGAAAATCAGCAACTGAGCTGTGTCAGATAGGTCCGTGCTTTCATCACAGGCTATTGAAAAGAAGTCAAAATCCACTCCTTTGGACGTCAACTGATTCTATAAAATCTGATGAATTATCTTCAATTCTCCGTGCTACAGTGTTACGAGCCAAGCAAATGTTGGCAAACTCTTGCTTCTTCTCAGGACAGATATTCTCAACCATTTTCATATAATGCATTCTTTGATAAATGCACCCTCAAGAAAAGATTTGCAATTTTTAGCAATTAACGTTGCCAGCTCATAGCTCGCCCTTGTGGCATTTTCATCCTCACATCATCACTGTCTCAACATCATCTTCGCATCATCACTGTCTCAACATCATCTTCGCATCATCACTGTCTCAACATTATCCCCGCATCATCACTGTCTCAACATCATCTCCACATCATGCCTATCTCAACATCATCTCCACATCATCGCTGTCCCAACATCATCCCCACATCAACACTGTCTCAACTTCATCCTCATATCATCACTGTCTCAACATCATCTTTGTATCATCACTGTCTCAACATCATCGCCACATCATTACTGTCTCAACATCATCCTCATATCATCACTGTCCCAACATCATCTCAACATCATCCCTGTCTCAACATCATCCCCACATCATCACTGTACCAACATAATCCCCATATCAACACTGTCTCAACATCATCCCCACATTATCACTGTCTCAACATCATCCTCATATCATCACTGTCCGAACATCATCTCCACATCATCACTGTCTCAACATCATCTCCACATCATCACTGTCTCAACATCATCTCCATATCATCACTGTCCCACCATCATCCCCATATCATCACTGTACCAACATAATCCCCATATCAACACTGTCTCAACATCATCCCCACATCATCACTGTCTCAACATCATCTCCATATCATCACTGTCCCACCATCATCCCCATATCATCACTGTACCAACATAATCCCCATATCAACACTGTCTCAACATCATCCCCACATCATCACTGTCTCAACATCATCCTCATATCATCACTGTCCGAACATCATCTCCACATCATCACTGTCTCAACATCATCTCCACATCATCACTGTCCCAACATCATCCTCATATCATCACTGTCCCAACATCATCCCCACATCATCCCTGTCCCAACATCATCCCCACATCATCAGTGTCTCAACATCATCCTCACATCATCACTGTCCCAACATCATCCTCACATCATCACTGTCCCAACATTCCACATTATCATTGTACCAACATTCCACATTATCATTGTACCAACATTCCACATCATCACTGTCCCAACATTCCACATTATCATTGTACCAACATTATCCCCACATCATCACTGTACCAACATTATCCCCACATCATCACTGTACCAACATTATCCCCACATCATCACTGTACCAACATTATCCCCACATCATCACTGTACCAACATTCCACATCATCACTGTACCAACATTATCCCCACATCATTACTGTACCAACATCATCTCCAAATCATCACTGTACCAACATCATCCTCACATCATCACTGTCTAAATATCATCTTCGTATCATCAGTGTCTCAACATCATCCTCACATCTTCACTGTCCAAACATCATCCCAACATCATCACTGTCTCAACATCATCCCCACATCATCACTGTACCAACATCATCCCCACATCATCACTGTCCCAACATAATCCCCACATCATCACCGTACCAACATCCTCCTAATATCATCACTTTCCCAACATAATCCCCATATTATCACTGTCCCAACATCATCCCCACATCATCACTGTCTCAACATCATCCCCAAATCATCACCGTCATAACATCATCCTCATATCATCACTGTCTCAACATCATCTCCACATCATCCCTGTCTCAACATCATCTCCACATCATCCCTGTCTCAACATCATCTCCACATCATCACTGTCCCAACATCATCACCACATCATCACTGTCCCAACATCATCCCCACCTCATCACTGTACCAGCATCCTCCTAATATCATCACTGTCTCAACATCATCCCCATATTATCACTGTCCCAACATCATCCCCACATCAACACTGTCTCAACATCATCTCCACATAATCACTGTACCAACATCATCCCCACATCAACACTGTCTAGACATGATCCTCACATCATCACAGTCTCAACATCATCTTCGCATCATCACTGTCTCAACATCATCTTCATATCATCACTGTCTCAACATCATTTTCGTATCATCACTGTCTCAACATCATTTTCGTATCATCACTGTCTCAACATCATCCTCACCTCATCACTGTCCCCACATCATCACTGTCTCAACATCATCTTCATATCATCACTGTCTCAACATCATTTTCGTATCATCACTGTCTCAACATCATCCTCACCTCATCACTGTCCCCACATCATCACTGTCCCAACATCATCCCCACCTCATCACTGTCCCAACATCATCCCCACCTCATCACTGTACCAGCATCCTCTGATATCATCACTGTCCCAACATCATCCCCATATTATCACTGTCCCAACATCATCTCCACATCATCACTGTACCAACATCATCCCCACATCATCACTGTCCCAACATCATCCCCACATCATCAGTGTCTCAACATCATCCTCACATCATCACTGTCCCAACATCATCCTCACATCATCACTGTCCCAACATCATCCTCACATCATCACTGTACCAACATCATCCCCACATCATCACTGTACCAACATCATCCCCACATCATCACTGTACCAACATTCCACATCATCACTGTACCAACATTCCATATGATCACTGTACCAACATCATCCCCACATCATCACTGTCCCAACATCATCCTCACATCATCAGTGTCTCAACATCATCCTCACATCATCACTGTCCCAACATCATCCCCACATCATCATTGTACCAACATTCCACATCATCACTGTACCAACATCATCTCCAAATCATCACTGTACCAACATCATCCTCACATCATCACTGTCTCAATATCATCCTCGTATCATCAGTGTCTCAACATCATCCTCACATCTTCACTGTCCAAACATCATCCCAACATAATCACTGTCTCAACATTATCCCCACATCATTACTGTACCAACATCATCTCCAAATCATCACTGTAGCAACATCATCCCCACATCAACACTGTCTCAACATCATCCTCACATCATCACTGTCTCAACATCATTTTCGTATCATCACTGTCTCAACATCATCCCCACATCATCACTGTCCCACATCATCCCCACATCATCACTGTCCCAACATAATCCCCACATCATCACTGTCCCAACATCATCCCCACATCATTACTGTCCCAACATCAACCCCATATCATCACTGTACCAACATCATCCCCACATCAACACTGTCTCAACATCCTCCTCGTATCATCACTGTCTCAACATCATCCTCACCTCATCACTGTCCCAACATCATCTCCACATCATCACTGTACCTACATCATCCTCGTATCATCACTGTCTCAACATCATCCTCACCTCATCACTGTCTCAACATCATCCCCACATCATCACTGTCCCGACATCATCCCCACATCATTACTGTCTCAACATCATCTCCACATCATCACTGTCCCGACATCATCCCCACATCATTACTGTCCCAACATCAACCCCACATCAACACTGTACCAACATCATCCCCATATCATCACTGTCCCAACATCATCCCCACATCATCACTGTCCCAACATCATCCTCATATCATCACTGTCCCAACATCATCTCAACATCATCACTGTCCCAACATCATCCCAACATCATCACTGTCCCAACATCATCTCAACATCATCACTGTCCCAACATCATCCCAACATCATCACTGTCCCAACATCATCCTCATATCATCACTGTCCCAACATCATCCCAACATCATCACTGTCCCAACATCATCCCAACATCATCACTATCCCAACATCATCCCAACATCATCACTGTCCCAATGTCATCCCGGTCTCAACATCATCACTGTCTCCACATCATCCTCAAATCCTCACTGTCTCAGGATCATCACCACAGCATCAGTGTCTCAACATCTCAACATCACCACATCATCACCTTCCCAACATCATCATTGTCTCTACATTTACATTTACTTTTAGGCATTAAGCAGATGATTTTATCCAAAGCGACTTAAAAAGGATCAAGAAGGCAATGAAGTAAATAGCAGAGATAACAATAGGTGAAAAAGTGCCACAACGAGTTACACAAGGCAAGATAAAACCTGTAGGAGGGAAGAAACTATAAAATATTTTTTTTTAAAGAGTGAGTAGGTAAGGTTTTAGTGGATTGGGTGTAGACAATTAGTAAAAGATTAGTTTTAAGACTTTTACAAAGATAAAGACAGAATCTGCCAAATGAGTTGTAACCTGCAGATTGTTCCACCATCGAGGAACCAACCCATTTGGGATGGCACCACAAGAAATTGCTTGTTAAGAAAGCGCAGATACTTGGAGAGCATACATCTGTAATTCAGTGAAGGTAGTGAGTGAAGGTAGCGGGGTGCTAAACCCTTGTTGGTCATCCTATTGAATTCAAAGCTCTCCTTATAGCCTACAAGGCTATAAGGAGAGCTTTGGATTCAATAGGAGCAGCTATGGGGAGCCAATCTGGCTTGATGAAGGAAGGTGTTACATGTATTCTTTTTGGTTCTTTTCATAAAAAACACTCTTGCAGCAGCTTTCTGTATAACCCCAAAGATTTGGTTGGAAACACCGGTTGTCAACATCATCACTGCATCATAACTGTCCCCAAATCATAACAGTCTCAACATCATAACTGTCTCAACATCTTCAATACATGACCACTGTTTCATCATACAATCTAAATGTCATCATCACCACAATAGTGTGTGTGTGAGTCCGTGTGTGTGTGTGAGTCCGTGTGTGTGTGTGTGTGTGTGTGTGTGTGTGTGTGTGTGTGTGTGTGTGTGTGTGTCTCACCAGTTTGGCAGGACCGCCGCTCTGTGGTCTAAAGGCCCAGTCAACAGACATGAGACTGGTGACCCGGCTGGAGGAGGTGAAGGTACAAGACAGAGACACTGTCGCACCTCTGATGACGTTGATTTCTGGAGGAGTCTTTACTGTGATGCAACACACATCACTTAGCAGAACTACAAACACACACACAAAATATTTAGATCACTCCATTTAGTCATCTTCTTACCCAGATTTGGTTTCAGACTGTCTGATAAAGTGATCAAGATTTCAAGCTGTTAACACTTACGCCTGACATTATTTGTTTTCAATGACAAATGCTTTTATATTAGACCACGATAAGACAATGATAGTAAATCAAAACCTCAAGTCATCTCAGATGTTTGTGACTTGAGTTTCAAAAATAAACAAACATGTAATAAAGTATTTCTTGATTGTCAAAGAAAACCATTTATATTTCAGCGGAGCTACGCAAAATCTATGATTGAATGCAAGTAGGCCAGCGTATATAAAATTCGCCATTAAATAAAACATATCACGGCAGTTTATAACAAAACCTCTCAGAATCATAACATTATTATGTAGTTCAAGGTATAGTCTTGATTGAGGTGAATGAATCTGTCGATAAAAAAACATAATAACACAACAGTAAAGTGAGCTTTTGTGTATGTCTGTTGTGTCAGTGATAGCCAGTGACTAGACAAAGTCCAACACAGGTTAACTTTGACCTGTGACAACAACAATCCTTCAACAACAAATACCTTACCTTACGACCTCATACCTTTATTCTCTATGTGTGTGTGTGATGACATCATACCTTTATTCTCTATGTGTGTGTGTGTGATGACATCATACCTTTATTCTCTATGTGTGTGATGACATCATACCTCTATTCTCTATGTGTGTGTGTGATGACATCATACCTTTATTCTCTATGTGTGTGTGTGATGACATCATACCTTTATTCTCTATGTGTGTGTGTGTGATGACATCATACCTTTATTCTCTATGTGTGTGTGTGTGATGACATCATACCTCTATTCTCTATGTGTGTGTGTGATGTCATCATACCTCTATTCTCTATGTGTGTGTGTGATGACATCATACCTCTATTCTCTATGTGTGTGTGTGATGACATCATACCTTTATTCTCTATGTGTGTGTGTGATGACATCATACCTTTATTCTCTATGTGTGTGTGTGATGTCATCATACCTCTATTCTCTATGTGTGTGTGATGTCATCATACC
This sequence comes from Triplophysa yarkandensis, assembly GCA_033220385.1. Lineage (NCBI taxonomy): Eukaryota > Metazoa > Chordata > Actinopteri > Cypriniformes > Nemacheilidae > Triplophysa > Triplophysa yarkandensis. Next base: position 5,814,093 of record CM065677.1, on the reverse strand, counting down.
TCTATTCTCTATGTGTGTGTGTGATGTCATCATACCTTTATTCTCTATGTGTGTGTGTGATGACATCATACCTTTATTCTCTATGTGTGTGTGTGATGTCATCATACCTTTATTCTCTATGTGTGTGTGTGATGACATCATACCTTTATTCTCTATGTGTGTGTGTGTGTGTGTGTGTGTGTGTGTGTGTGTGTGTGTGTGTGTGTGTGTGTTATTGTGTGTGTGTGTGTGATGTCATCATACCTTTATTCTCTATGTGTGTGTGTGTGTGATGTCATCATACCTTTATTCTCTATGTGTGTGTGTGTGTGTGTGTGATGTCATCATACCTTTATTCTCTATGTGTGTGTGTGTGTGTGTGTGTGATGTCATCATACCTTTATTCTCTATGTGTGTGTGTGTGTGTGTGTGATGTCATCATACCTCTATTCTCTATGTGTGTGTGTGATGACATCATACCTTTATTCTCTATGTGTGTGTGTGATGTCATCATACCTCTATTCTCTATGTTTGTGTGTAATGTCATCATACCTTTATTCTCTATGTGTGTGTGTGATGTCATCATACCTTTATTCTCTATGTGTGTGTGTGATGTCATCATACCTTTATTCTCTATGTGTGTGTGTGATGTCATCATACCTTTATTCTCTATGTGTGTGTGTGATGTCATCATACCTTTATTCTCTATGTGTGTGTGTGATGTCATCATACCTCTATTCTCTATGTGTGTGTGTGATGTCATCATACCTTTATTCTCTATGTGTGTGTGTGATGTCATCATACCTCTATTCTCTATGTGTGTGTGTGTGATGTCATCATACCTTTATTCTCTATGTGTGTGTGTGATGTCATCATACCTTTATTCTCTATGTGTGTGTGTGTGATGTCATCATACCTTTATTCTCTATGTGTGTGTGTGTGATGACATCATACCTCTATTCTCTATGTGTGTGTGTAATGTCATCATACCTCTATTCTCTATGTGTGTGTGTGATGTCATCATACCTTTATTCTCTATGTGTGTGTGTGATGACATCATACCTCTATTCTCTATGTGTGTGTGTGATGTCATCATACCTTTATTCTCTATGTGTGTGTGTGTGTGTGTGTGTGTGTGTGTGATGTCATCATACCTTTATTCTCTATGTGTGTGTGTGTGTGTGTGTGTGTGTGTGTGTGTGATGTCATCATACCTTTATTCTCTATGTGTGTGTGTGTGTGTGTGTGTGTGTGATGACATCATACCTCTATTCTCTATGTGTGTGTGTGATGTCATCATACCTTTATTCTCTATGTGTGTGTGTGATGTCATCATACCTCTATTCTCTATGTGTGTGTGTGATGTCATCATACCTCTATTCTCTATGTGTGTGTGTGATGTCATCATACCTCTATTCTCTATGTGTGTGTGTGTGATGTCATCATACCTTTATTCTCTATGTGTGTGTGTGATGTCATCATACCTCTATTCTCTATGTGTGTGTGTGTGTGTGTGTGTGTGTGTGTGTGTGTGTGTGTGTGTGTGTGTGTGTGTGTGTGTGTGTGTTTGTGTGTGTGTGTGTAGTAAACAGAGACTTCTATATGAACTCTGTAATAAAGTTCTTCTGTTTTAACACGAAACAATATGTAAGATGTAATAAATATGTGAAATATAAGTTCATGAGAATCGTTGACGAAGTGAAAGTGTGTCGAATGAACCCAAACTTACCGAAAACACACAAAACACAACACAATAATCCTTTAAAACCACTTCCGTTGTCATCCATCATGGACTTCCGCTCATAAATCCTCAGATTACAGTCTGAACGAGTTTATTTCTCTTTTATTTCTCTTTTATTTCTGTTGTTTATGTGTTGAGTTTGTGTTTGTCCTCCATGTTAGATTGTCTGATACCTGTCCAACAGGTGAAACAGGAAGTGCAAACACACACACACACACACACACACACACACACACACACACACACACACACACACACACACACACACACACACACACACACACACACACACACACACACACACACACACACACACACACACACACACACACACACACACACACACACACACACACACACACTGACAGAATGCATTAAACTCATTAAACACAAACTAAATATACATTTTCATAATAAATGTATAATAATTATTTTATTTAAAGATGAACGACACGTGTGTTATACATGTTGGTTTCACTGATGATTTTAAAATAATATCGATTAAATTATAATACAGACAGATAGTTGTGTTCCACGTCACTAACATCTGAGGACTGTGATTGGTCAGACACAGCGCACGCGCAGTGAAGAGAACACACACACACACACACACACACACACAATAACACACACACACACACACATACACACACACACACACAAAATAACACACACACAAACAATAACACACACACACACACAATAACACACACACACACAATAACACACACACACAATAACACACACACACACACACACACACACACACACACACACAATAACACACACACACACACACACACACAAAATAACACACACACAAACAATAACACACACACACACACACACAATAACACACACACACACACACACAAAATAACACACACACACACACAATAACACACACACACACACACACACAATAACACACACACACACACACACACACAATAACACACACACACACAATAACATACACACAATAACACACACACACAATAACACACACACAATAACACGCACACACACACACACACACACACAATAACACACACACAATAACACACACACACACACACACAAAAAATAACACACACACACACAATAACACACACACACACAAAATAACACACACACACACACACACACACAATAACACACACACACAATAACACACACACACAATAACATACACACACAATAACACGCACACACACACACACACACACACACAATAACACGCACACACACACACACACAATAACATACACACACAAAATAACACACACACACACACACACACACACACACACACACACACACAGACAGCAGTGAAGAGAAAACACACACACAATAACACGCACACACACACAATAACACACACACACACAAAATAACACGCACACACACACACACACAATAACACGCACACACACACAATAACACAAACACACAATAACACACAAACTCACACACAATAACACACACACAATAACACAGACACACACACAATAACACTGACACACTCACACACAATAACACACACACACACAATAACACAGACACTCACACACACACACACACACACACACACACACAATAACACAGACACACTCACACACAATAACACACACACACAATAACATAGACACTCACACACACACAATAACACACACACACACACAATAACACAGACACACACACACACACACAATAACACACACACTCACACACACAATAACACGCACACACACACACAATAACACACACACACACACAATAACACGCACACACACACACACACACACACACACACACACACACACACACACACACACACACACACACACACACACACACACAGACAGCAGTGAAGAGAAAACACACACACAATAACACGCACACACACACAATAACACACACACACACAAAATAACACACACACACACACAATAACACGCACACACACACACACACAATAACACAAACACACAATAACACACACACTCACACACAATAACACACACACTCACACACAATAACACACAGACACAATAACACAGACACTCACACACACACACAATAACACGCACACACACAATAACACGCACACACACACAATAACACTCACACACACACAATAACACGCACACACACACAATAACACTCACACACACACAATAACACAGACACTCACACACACACAATTACACACACACAATAACACACAGACACACAATAACATGCACAAATACACACACACACACACACACACACAATTACACACACAATATAAAACACACACACACAATAACACACACACACACACACACACACACACAATAACACTCACACACACACAATAACACTCACACACACACACAATAACACAGACACTCACACACACACAATTACACACACACAATAACACACACACACAATAACACGCACACACACACACAATAACACACACACACACACACACACAATAACACGCACACACACACACACACACAATAACACACACACACAATAACACGCACACACACACATAATAAAACACATACACACAATAACACACACACAAAAATATACACACACAATAACACGTACACACACAAATAAACACACACACACAAATATACACACACACAAACACACACACACAATAACACACACACAAATATACACACACACACAATAACACATACACACAATAACACACACACACAATAACACACACACACACAATAACACACACATACACACACACACACGAGTGCTGCTTCTAGACCTGGTTTGTCAGTGTGTCAGAGCTCTCTTCAGTATTGTGTTATCCTTCTGTTCAATCTCTTTGTTTTATTATACACAATCCATATCACTGTGCAGTAAGTTAGTGATATTGTTCATGACACTGTTGTACTCTACTACTGATTGTAGTGACACTGTTGTACTCTACTACTGATTGTAGTGACACTGTTGTACTCTACTACTGATTGTAGTGACACTGTTGTACTCTACTACTGATTGTAGTGACACTGTTGTACTCTACTACTGATTGTGGTGACACTGTTGTACTCTACTACTGATTGTAGTGACACTGTTGTACTCTACTACTGATTGTAGGGACACTGTTGTACTCTACTACTGATTGTAGTGACACTGTTGTACTCTACTACTGATTGTAGGGACACTGTTGTACTCTACTACTGATTGTAGTGACACTGTTGTACTCTATTACTGATTGTGGTTACACTGTTGTACTCTATTACTGATTGTGGTTACACTGTTGTACTCTACTACTGATTGTAGTGACACTGTTGTACTCTACTACTGATTGTAGTGACACTGTTGTACTCTACTACTGATTGTAGTGACACTGTTGTACTCTACTACTGATTGTGGTGACACTGTTGTACTCTACTACTGATTGTAGTGACACTGTTGTACTCTACTACTGATTGTAGGGACACTGTTGTACTCTACTACTGATTGTAGTGACACTGTTGTACTCTACTACTGATTGTAGGGACACTGTTGTACTCTACTACTGATTGTAGTGACACTGTTGTACTCTATTACTGATTGTGGTTACACTGTTGTACTCTATTACTGATTGTGGTTACACTGTTGTACTCTACTACTGATTGTAGTGACACTGTTGTACTCTACTACTGATTGTAGTGACACTGTTGTACTCTACTACTTATTGTAGTGACACTGTTGTACTCTACTACTGATTGTAGTGACACTGTTGTACTCTACTACTGATTGTAGTGACACTGTTGTACTCTACTACTGATTGTAGTGACACTGTTGTACTCTACTACTGATTGTAGTGACACTGTTGTACTCTACTACTGATTGTAGTGACACTGTTGTACTCTACTACTGATTGTAGTGACACTGTTGTACTCTACTACTGATTGTTATGACACTGTTGTACTCTACTACTGATTGTTATGACACTGTTGTACTCTACTACTGATTGTAGTGACACTGTTGTACTCTACTACTGATTGTAGTGACACTGTTGTACTCTACTACTGATTGTTATGACACTGTTGTACTCTACTACTGATTGTAGTGACACTGTTGTACTCTACTACTGATTGTAGTGACACTGTTGTACTCTACTACTGATTGTTATGACACTGTTGTACTCTACTACTGATTGTGGTTACACTGTTGTACTCTACTACTGATTGTGGTTACACTGTTGTACTCTACTACTGATTGTAGTGACACTGTTGTACTCTACTACTGATTGTAGTGACACTGTTGTACTCTACTACTGATTGTAGTGACACTGTTGTACTCTACTACTGATTGTAGTGACACTGTTGTACTCTACTACTGATTGTAGTGACACTGTTGTACTCTACTACTGATTGTTATGACACTGTTGTACTCTACTACTGATTGTAGTGACACTGTTGTACTCTACTACTGATTGTGGTTACACTGTTGTACTCTACTACTGATTGTAGTGACACTGTTGTACTCTACTACTGATTGTAGTGACACTGTTGTACTCTACTACTGATTGTAGTGACACTGTTGTACTCTACTACTGATTGTAGTGACACTGTTGTACTCTACTACTGATTGTAGTGACACTGTTGTACTCTACTACTGATTGTAGTGACACTGTTGTACTCTACTACTGATTGTAGTGACACTGTTGTACTCTACTACTGATTGTAGTGACACTGTTGTACTCTACTACTGATTGTTATGACACTGTTGTACTCTACTACTGATTGTAGTGACACTGTTGTACTCTACTACTGATTGTGGTTACACTGTTGTACTCTACTACTGATTGTAGTGACACTGTTGTACTCTACTACTGATTGTAGTGACACTGTTGTACTCTACTACTGATTGTAGTGACACTGTTGTACTCTACTACTGATTGTAGTGACACTGTTGTACTCTACTACTGATTGTAGTGACACTGTTGTACTCTACTACTGATTGTAGTGACACTGTTGTACTCTACTACTGATTGTGGTTACACTGTTGTACTCTACTACTGATTGTAGTGACACTGTTGTACTCTACTACTGATTGTAGTGACACTGTTGTACTCTACTACTGATTGTAGTGACACTGTTGTACTCTACTACTGATTGTAGTGACACTGTTGTACTCTACTACTGATTGTAGTGACACTGTTGTACTCTACTACTGATTGTAGTGACACTGTTGTACTCTACTACTGATTGTAGTGACACTGTTGTACTCTACTACTGATTGTAGTGACACTGTTGTACTCTACTACTGATTGTAGTGACACTGTTGTACTCTACTACTGATTGTGGTTACACTGTTGTACTCTACTACTGATTGTAGTGACACTGTTGTACTCTACTACTGATTGTAGTGACACTGTTGTACTCTACTACTGATTGTAGTGACACTGTTGTACTCTACTACTGATTGTAGTGACACTGTTGTACTCTACTACTGATTGTAGTGACACTGTTGTACTCTACTACTGATTGTAGTGACACTGTTGTACTCTACTACTGATTGTAGTGACACTGTTGTACTCTACTACTGATTGTGGTGAGCCTGTAGTGTTATTACATGTGTGATCTATTTAGACCTACTATCTGCTCTTGTTATTTATTTGTGATGTATTTTGTATCTTCTCTCTCTCTTTAAATATGTTATATTATCACAAATAATTTGAATATTGCACTTAAAATGTTTTGGTTTACCTAAATAAAATATCCCCTAAAATGACAATTCATATTGTGTCTTTCTTTCATTTGCACTGAAAGCATCCCTGTCTCATGTTAAGGTCCCTAACCCCCACACATAATCCTGACACATCGCACGCACATATTTGCCTAAGCACCCATCCAACTGAATAACCTGGATTATCAATAAGACATTATTAGTGTCCATAAGGCAGTTCAATCCATTGTTTATTGCCTGACGACAAAACAGCTTCTCTGAGTGCTTTGGTGCGTGAGTTTTAAAATAGCAGTTTTTGACAATCAAGTGCCACCCCAAATAAAAGACCGGCCTAAACTGGCCAACCCAGAAATAATAGGCTGTCTGCACCGCTGACACCATTACTGACCCACTGCCAAAGCGGTCATGCTGGAGGATGTTGCAGGCAGCAGAATGTTCTCCACTGTGTCTGCAGACTCTATCACGTGCTCAGTGAGCCTGCTTTCATGTGTTTAGTGCTCAGGGCAAGTGACGGATTTGCTAATCTGTGTGTTCCCTTGAAAATGCCAAACGTCCAGCACGGTGTTGGGCTGGAAGCACAACCCCACCGGTGGACATCGGGCCCTCATACCACCCTCATGGAGTCTGTTTCTGACCGTTTGAGAGGACACATGCACGTTTGCGGGCTGCTGGAGGTCATTTCGCAGGGCTCCTCCTGTTCCTCCTTGCACAAAGGCTGAGGTAGTCCTCCATATCTCCTAATGTGGCCTGTCTCCTGGTAGCTTCTCCATGCTCTTCCAACTACGCTGACATAATAAAGACAGGGATGTGAAATCCTGGAAGAGCTGCACAACCTGAGCTATTTGTGTGAGTTGTAGGGTGCTTCCCAATATCCCAATGCTTCCTCATCTTGTCGGCCTCTCCGGAAAAACGGATTAAGCTCAGCCATCTGGTAGATCATCTCCATTTTCGAACTGAACCGATAGGAGAGAAGGATTGAGCATGCATTCAGAGTCATAATGGAGGATACACACATGTCTTATTAACATGACACACACAGAAATACACCTCCTCCGTTTCATCTGCACCAAGCAGAAGAGAGTACAAACACATACAGATGACTATTACGCATGTCGTTTTTGTAAATGTTTTAAACAGTTGATTCATTTTTTAATAATTCCTCTTATATTAAGTGATTGACTATAGAGTCTTGTGTTGTAACCATTACAATTTAAATACTTATCTTTACTGTTCACGAATCGAACAATGCTCACGCTACATCCAGCAGTGTGGACTCATCATTAACTGAAGATTAGATTAGATTAGATTAGATTCAACTTTATTGTCACTGCACATGTAGGATACAAGGCAACGAAATGCAGTTAGCATCTAACCAGAAGTGCAATAAGCAGTAAATACAGGTTATATATGTATATATACAATAATTATACAGAATATAAGAATAAAGATAAGTATTATGGACAGATTTACAGGTTAATATACAGGCAGATATACAGGCAGGTGTGCTATGAACAAACTATACATTATGTAAAGTGTATGTACACTATAGACAGATCTATGAACATAATTACAGTATTGCAGTGGATGGTAAAGTGCATTGGAATTTTTGTTTTCCGTGTGCAAATGGATTGTCCAGTGTTACTGAGTGAACAGTAGTGCATGTAACAACTGGTTATTGTGAAGAGTATTTTAAATAAGTGTAGTGTTATAGAGGGGGGGGAGTCTGTGTATAGATGGGGGGGGGGTGATTGAGGGGTGTCAGAGGGAAGAGTTCAGTAAGGAGACAGCTTTAGGGAAAAAGCTGTCCCTCAGTCTTGTTGTCCTTGTCCGGAGGCTCCTGAAGCGCCTCCCAGAGGGCAGGAGGGTGAACAGTCTTTGGTCAGGGTGAGACGAGTCCTTGAGGATGCTGCGAGCTCGACGAAGACAGCGCTTCCTCTGGATGTCCGCAATAGCAGGAAGTGTTGTTCCTGTGATGCGTTGGGCAGTTTTCACCACCCTCTGCAGCGCTTTGCGGTCAGCCACAGAGCAGTTCCCATACCAAGCTGTGATACAGCTGGTCAGGATGCTCTCGATCGTACACCTATAAAAGTTCACCAGGATGGCTGAAGACAGCTGGTTCTTCTTCAGTGTCCTGAGAAAGAAGAGGCGCTGGTGAGCCTTTTTGACCAGGCTGGAGGTGTTAGAGTTCCAGGACAGGTTCTCGGAGATGGTGGTTCCCAGGAACTTGAAGCTGGAGACACGCTCAACAACCATCCCATTTATGTGGATGGGGTCGTGCGTGCGTCCTGCCTGTTTCCTGAAGTCCACAATGAGCTCCTTGGTCTTGGTGGTGTTCAGAAGCAGGTTATTGTCAGCGCACCAAGTGGCCAGGTGCTGTACCTCCTCCCTGTAGGCAGTCTCGTCGTTGTCACTGATGAGGCCTATCACCGTGGTGTCGTCTGCAAACTTAATGATGGAGTTGGATCCATGCACAGGCTTGCAGTCATGGGTGTAAAGGGAGTAGAGGAATGGGCTCAGCACGCAGCCCTGTGGTACACCGGTATTAAGTGTGATGGTGGTGGAGTTTGTGTGGCCTGACCTAACATGCTGAGGCCTGTTGGTCAGAAAGTCCATAATCCAGCTGCAGAGAGAGGTGTTAATGTCCAGCTCTGCAAGTTTGGAGGTCAGCTTGGAGGGGATAACAGTGTTAAATGCTGAGCTGAAGTCAACAAACAACATCCGTACATAGGTGTTAACATTGTCCAAGTGTGAGAGTGCAGAGTGCAGAACTGAGCATACTGCGTCCTCTGTGCTCCTATTTCTGCGATAGGCAAATTGATGTGGGTCCAGTGTAGATGGGAGACAGTCTTTGAGGTGTGCAAGGACAAGACGCTCGAAGCACTTCATGATGATGGGTGTGAGTGCTACAGGGCGATAATCGTTCAGGCACATTGGGGAGGAGTGTTTCGGCACAGGTACGATGGATGTGGACTTGAAGCATGTTGGCACAGTTGCTTGGTTGAGGGACAGATTGAAAATGTCTGTGAAGACCCCAGCAAGCTGCTCCGCACATGCCCTAAGCACACGTCCAGGAATACCATCTGGGCCGGCAGCTTTGCGTGCATTGACCCGGCTGAGTGAAGTGTGCACCTCTGTGAAGGTGAGTTTGAGAGGTTGGTGGTCTGCTGAGGGTATGATTTTGGTGGCTGTCTCCTTGCTGTCGTTGTTGAAACGAGCATAAAAGTCATTTAGCTCGTTAAGAAAGGAGATGTCCGTGACCGTTGTGGTGGTGTTGCTAGATTTGTAGCTGGTGATGGCCTGGATGCCCTGCCACATGCTTCGAGGGTCGGAGTTAGAAAAGTGTTCCTCCACTTTCAGCTTGTAACAGTACTTGGCCTTCTTGATGCCCTTCTTCAGGTTAGCCCTGGATGTACTGTAGGCCTGGGCGTCATCTGACCTGAAGGCGATGTTGCGGGCTTTCAGCAGAAGTCGCACCTCCTTGTTCATCCAAGGCTTCTGATTAGGGTATGTTGTTATTTGTTTTTCTGTGGTTACATCATCAATGGTGTTGTTGATGTAATCCAGTACGGAGGAGGTATACATGTCAATGTCCATATGAGAGCCACCGGCAGCCTGAGAAGCAAACGTACTCCAGTCCGTGTGTTGGAATCTGTCCTGAAGTAAAGAGTCTGCTTCAGTAGGCCAAACTTTGATGGTCTTCACTGATGGCTTCACACGGTTGATGAGGGGTGAATACTTGGGTGAGAGAAACAATGAAAGGTGATCAGACTGTCCGAGGTGGGGGAGGGTGGTCGCTGTGTAAGCTCCATCAATGTTTGTGTAAACATTATCCAAAGTTTTGTCTCCTCTGGTATGGCAGGAAACATGCTGGTGGAATTTTGGTAGCACTGTTTTCAGTCTGCAGTGATTAAAATCCCCCGCAACAATAAAAGCAGCTTCCGGGTGAGCAGTCTGTTGTTTACTAATGGCTGCATGAAGTTCTTTCAATGCAAGCTTGGCATTAGCATCCGGTGGAATGTAGACTGCTGTTATTATGGTTGAAGTGAACTCCCGAGGCAGATAGAAAGGTCTACACTTAACCATGAGAAACTCCAGGTTAGCTGAGCAGTGACTCCCAACAGTGACAGTGTTCGTACACCAAGCTTTGTTGATGTAAATGCACAATCCACCGCCTCTTGTCTTGCCGGAGTCCTCTGCTGTTCTATCTGCCCGTAGCATGTAGCGCCCGGCTAGTTCAACAGCATTGTTGGGTATTCCGCTGTGTAGCCATGTTTCTGTGAAAACCATGACATTACAGTCGAAAAGTCTCTTACTGTCGGTGATACGAAGTCGTAATTCATCCATTTTGTTCACCAGTGACCGCACATTAGCGAGGAAAATGCTGGGTAAAGAGAGCCGGAATGGTGTAGCCTTTAGCTTAGCTCGTAGACCTCCGCGCTTCCCCCGCCTTTGTTTACGATCTCGACGCCGCCTGCGAGCACTTCCGCCCGGCCGGGTGGAGTGTTTAGCCTCGGGTGTCCTGGCGACCTCAGGGATGAATCGAAGATCGGTGATAAAACTGTTTGGAAAGTTCTCACCGATATCCAAAAGCTCCTGTCGGGTGTAAGATGTTAAGCTTAAGCTGTTCCTTACGAACAGACCCGATATGAGCAGGAATAAAACTGCTAAATTGCAAAAACTGGAGAGACGCTGAGCCTCGCGATGTGTTCGCGCCGCCATCTTGGTCCTTTCACACTTGAGACAATCGAAGATGCTTTCACACTTGAGACAATCGAAGACCTGAGTAGCGAGGAAAGGAGAAAATGCACGGAAAAGAAATGAGACGCACCGACTCATGCTACCATTAGAGTAAAAGCACGGACAGCATTTAAAAGTGACCAAAAAAATCAGCCAGGAAGCATAGTTACAGAGAAGTGATCTGTGGTCATCACCTGCACATCTAATCCTTTAATTAAATATCTTCCTAATTGTCAATCATTTCAACTTGTTGTGTAATTCATTTACACCAGCATGTGTCATTGACTGTCAGTCAGTGTGGCTTACTAAGAGGGCAGTGATACCTGCTGTGTAGTGACGTCATCACACGTGACGCGCTGACATGATGCACATGTGAAGCCGCCGGGTTTATGTTTAAGAAACTTCCCAATGGAAACCTCGACAGGACTTAATGCTGACGAGACTCATTTACATGTTCACTTAACCAATCAGGAGCTTTATCTTAAACAAACATGGAGGAGAAACTCATCAGAGCTTTATAATACACATTATACTTATATTATACTTTAATTATACTTTTATTATACTTTTATTGTACTTTTATTATACTTTAATTATAATTTTATTATACTTTTATTATACTTTTATTATACTTTTATTATACACTTTTATTATACTTTTATTATACTTTTATTGTACTTTTATTATACTTTAATTATACTTTTATTATACTTTTATTATACTTTTATTGTACTTTTATTATACTTTAATTTTAATTTAATTATACTTTAATTATACTTTTATTATACTTTAATTTTAATTTAATTATACTTTAATTATACTTTAATTATACTTTTATTGTACTTTTATTATACTTTAATTATACTTTAATTATACTTTTATTATACTTTTATTATACTTTTATTGTACTTTTATTATACTTTTATTATACTTATATTATACTTTAATTATACTTTTATTGTACTTTTATTGTACTTTTATTATACTTTAATTATAATTTTATTATACTTTTATTATACTTTAATTATACTTTTATTATACTTTTATTATACACTTTTATTATACTTTTATTATACTTTTATTATACTTTTATTATACTTTAATTATACTTTTATTATACTTTTATTATACTTTCATTGTACTTTTATTATACTTTAATTTTAATTTAATTATACTTTAATTATACTTTAATTATACTTTTATTGTACTTTTATTATACTTTAATTATACTTTAATTATACTTTTATTATACTTTTATTATACTTTTATTGTACTTTTATTGTACTTTTATTGTACTTTTATTATACTTTTATTATACTTTTTTTATACTTTTATTGTACTTTTATTATACTTTAATTATACTTTAATTATACTTTTATTATACTTTTATTGTACTTTTATTATACTTTAACATAGACAGTAATAAAAGTGATAGTATATATAATATATATATAAACATGAAATACAAATGTAATTACAACTCTATATTGTTGATATGTATTGATATCATCTGCTTATTGACACTTACAAGAGTACAATATAGATCATTCAGGAAACATATACATGTATCAATAAAACTGGAAAGGAATGTCAGAGTGTTTCTTTACATTCAGGCATTCAGCAAACGCTTTTATCCAAAACGACTTCGAAGAATGGAGATGATAATGAAGCGGTCAATAGCAGAGATGACAACAGTTGCACAAGGCAAACTGATAGTTTGTTTCCGGTCAAGTTTGCTGGAAAAGATCAGTTCTGGTAGATTTACACAAATTTCTGAACGTCTTCATCAGACAGGACTTCACATTCCTCGTGACATATTTGATTTAAATTACTATTCTACACCTGAGTTGTTATCCAATTCTAATCCATCATCATAAAACAGATCAAGCATGAGAAATCCTTCAGATGAGAAGAATGACACTACAGATCCTGTGTAAGAGGCATTGTTCCTGTGTTAAATATCTATTTAAAGAGTTCTCATCCGGTTCTTCTACTCTTGTCTTGTGCAGTTTTGTTCTGTATTCTTCTTTATGTGACAGGGACGTATAAATGTGATGATGATAAAAATGAGCAGAATCATCAGAATAGAGCCTCCAATAGCCACAGAGAGAATCACAATCTCAGATAAAGAAGCTGAAATCACATAAAGCACATCAGAAACACCCCACATGACACGTGTATGGCAGATATTCATGAAAATGTTTAAGGGCTTTTAGTTGGAGCTCGTTACACAGTTCATATAATTAAATGATGTTTGTATGCATCCTTTCTGGCTCTTTGGCCTCAGCGACGCTCACCTGTGGAGACAACTTGTAGACGCACATGGCCTACGTTTCCATGGACATCCGGCGGGTTCCATACCTGACAGCTGAATGTACCGTTAAACTGAAAAGACACTCTTCTTAGCACTATAGAGACATCACGTCCACGGGCGTCTCCGGCCCATTCCACCCTCCGTTTGAAACGGCCCTCATGATTTGGAACGGGCTTTTCATGATAATACAACACCTGCTGAGAGAGAGAGAGAGAGAGAGAGAGACCAGAGAGACCAGAGAGAGAGAGAGAGAGAGACCAGAGAGAGAGAGAGAGAGAGACCAGAGAGAGAGAGAGAGAGAGAGAGAGAGAGAGAGATAGTGTGTAAGAGAGAGAGAGAGAGAGAGAGAGAGAGAGAGACACACACACACACACACACACACACTCTCTGTGTGTGGTGTTTCTCACCGTCTCCTCCTGTCCTGAGCTGAAGGATGTGAAGCTCCAGGACACCACGAGACTTGACAGTGTGACCGGAGCTGAAGTCCGAAAGCTGCATTTGAGACGAACATCTGAACCGTTCACAGCCTGAACATCACCTGCTGTTGACACTCGTATACCACAAACACACAGCAAGACTACGCACACACACACACGCACGCACACGCGCACGCACACACACACACACACACACGTGGTGGTGGTGATGATGTTGGTTCTATAATGATGTTCATGTAAATATGTTTGTGTGTCACGATAGGATTATAATTAGCGGATCTGCTGGGAAACACAAATCATTTATAAATCAAGGACAGGAAACATATGAAATAATCATCCAGCCGTGAAACAATAACCGGAAGTCACAGAAGAACAATGACGTGAACACACAAACAAACAACATGATGAGAAACAAACTGAAACTGTGCTTTACTTTATAAAGTCTTGTAACATTAGAATCACACAAAAGTGTTCATTATTAATACTCTGATCACATTTACTGTAATTACATCCGACTGTACATGTGTGTAAAGGGATTACAATGAAGATAATAAAGAGAATCTACATAATAAAGATAATATATATAATATAGATAATATAGATAATATATATAATATATATAATATATATAATAAAGATAATATAGATATATATATAATATATATAATATATATAATAAAGATAATATATATAATAAAGATAATATAGATAATAAAGATAATAAAGATTATATATATAATAAAGATAATATAGATAATATATATAATAAAGATAATATATATAATAAAGATAATAAAGATAATATAGATAATAAAGATAATATAGATAATATATATAATAAAGATAATATATATAATAAAGATAATATAGATAATAAAGATAATATGGATAATATATATAATATATATAATAAAGATAATAAAGATAATATATATAATAAAGATAATATAGATAATAAAGATAATATAGATAATATATATAATAATGATAATATAGATAATATATATAATAAAGATAACATAGATAGTAAAGATAATATAGATAATATAGATAATAAAGATAATATAGATAATAAAGATAATATAGATAATATAGATAATAAAGATAATAAAGATAATATGGATAATAAAGATAAATATAGATAATATATATAATAAAGATAATATAGATAATATGTATAATATATATAATATATATAATAAATATACTAAAGATAATATATATAATAAAGAAAATATATGTAATAAAGATAATATAGATAATATATATAATAAAGAAAATATAGATAATATAGATAATATATATAATAAAGATAATATATATAATATATATAATAAAGATAATATAGATAAGAAAGATAATTTAGATAATATATATAATAAAGATAATAAAGATAATATAGATAAGAAAGATAATTTAGATAATAAAGATAATATACACAATAAAGATAATATAGATAATATATATAATAAAGATAATATAGATAATACATATAATAAAGATAATATAGATAATAAAGATAATATATACAACATAGATAGTAAAGATAATATAGATAATATAGATAATAAAGATAATATAGATAATATAGATAATAAAGATAATATATATAATATATATAATAAAGATAATAGAGATAATAGAGATAATATATATAATATATATAATAAAGATAATAAAGATAATAAAGATAATAAAGATAATAATGATAATAAAGATAATAAAGATGATAAAGATAATAAATATAATAAAGATAATAATGATGGTAAATATAATAAATATAATAAAGATAATAATGATGATAAATATAATAAATATAATAAAGATAATAATGATAATAATGATAATAAAGATGATAAAGATAATAAATATAATAAAGATAATAATAATAATAAAGATAATAATGATGATAAAGATAATAATTATAATAAAGATAATAATGATGATAAATATAATAAATATAATAAAGACAATAATGATAATAATGATAATAAAGATGATAAAGATAATAAATATAATAAAGATAATAATGATGATAAAGATAATAATTATAATATAGGTGATAAAGATACTAAATATAATAAATGTAATAAAGATAATAAATATAATAAAGGTGATAAAGATAATAAAGATAATAAATGTAATAAAGATAATAAATATAATAAAGGTGATAAAGATAATAAATATAATAAAGGTGATAAAGATAATAAAGATAATAATGATAATAAATATAATAAATGTAATAAAGATAATAAATATAATAAAGGTGATAAAGATAATAAAGATAATAATGATAATAAATATAATAAAGATAATAAAGATAATAATAATAATAAAGATAATAAATATAATAAAGATAATAATGATAATAAAGATAATAAAGATAATAAAGATGATAAAGATAGTAAATATAATAAAGATAATAATGATAATAAAGATAATAAAGATGATAAAGATAATAAAGATAATAAAGATAATAAAGATGATAAAGATAGTAAATATAATAAAGATAATAAATATAATAAAGGTGATAAAGATAATAAAGATAATAATGATAATAAATATAATAAAGATAATAAAGATAATAAAGATAATAAAGATAATAAAGATAATAAAGATAATAAAGATGATAAAGATAGTAAATATAATAAAGATAATAAAGATAATAAATATAATAAAGATAATAAAGATAATAATGATAATAAAGATAATAAAGATGATAAAGATAATAAAGATAATAAAGATAATAAAGATAATAAAGATAATAAAGATGATAAAGATAGTAAATATAATAAAGATGATAAAGATAGTAAATATAATAAAGATAATAAAGATAATAAATATAATAAATATAATAAAGATAATAAAGATAATAATGATAATAAAGATAATAAAGATGATAAAGATAATAAAGATAATAAAGATAATAAAGATGATAAAGATAGTAAATATAATAATGATAATAAAGATAATAAATATAATAAAGATAATAAAGATAATAAATATAATAAAGATAATAAAGATAATAAATATAATAAAGATAGTAAATATAATAATGATAATAAAGATAATAAATATAATAAAGATGATAAAGATAGTAAATATAATAAAGATAATAAAGATGATAAAGATAATAAAGATAATAAAGATAATAATGATAATAAAGATAGTAAATATAATAATGATAATAAAGATAATAAATATAATAAAGATGATAAAAATAGTAAATATAATAAAGATAATAAAGATAATAAAGATAATAAAGATGATAAAGATAGTAAATATAATAATGATAATAAAGATAATAAATAAAATAAAGATAATAAAGATAATATAGATAATAAAGATAATAAATATAATAAAGATAATAATGATGATAAATAAAATAAAGATAATAAAGATAATAAATATAATAAAGATAATAAAGATAATAAATATAATAAAGATAATATAGATAATAAAGATAATAAATATAATAAAGATAATAATGATGATAAATAAAATAAAGATAATAAAGATAATAAATATAATAAAGATAATAAAGATAATAAATATAATAAAGATAATATAGATAATAAAGATAATAAATATAATAAAGATAATAAAGATAATAAATAAAATAAAGATAATAAAGATAATAAATATAATAAAGATAATATAGATAATAAAGATAATAAATATAATAAAGATAATAATGATGATAAATATAATAATTATAATAAAGATAATAAAGACACTGACCTGATGAAATTAACACAAGTGTCATCATGACATGTGCGCACAAGAGTTCCATCACACGAGTGTCCGACACACGCAACAGATTTAACTGTGAACATGAACGAGCTGCACACGAGTGTGTGTGTGTGTGTGTGTGTGTGTGTGTGTGTGTGTGTGTGTGTGTGTGTG
>CM065677.1:5747585-5794770 GCA_033220385.1 Triplophysa yarkandensis | reverse complement strand
CTCTCTTTCTCTGGTCTCTCTCTGGTCTCTCTCTGGTCTCTCTCTCTCTCTCTCTCTCTCTCTGGTCTCTCTCTCTCTCTCTCTCTCTCTCTGGTCTCTCTCTGTCTCTATCTGGTCTCTCTCTCTTTTGTTTCTCTCTCTCTCTCTCTCTCTCTCTCTCTCTCTCTCTCTTTCTCTCTCTCTCTCTCTCTGGTCTCTCTCTGCTCTCTCTCTTCTCTCGATGTGTGAGGCTCTGATCCCAAACCTTGGACATTGAGTGGTTTTCTTCTATCTGTTTCTTCTCTTTGCTCATCGCAACTGTTATCCCTCACTTCCATTCTGCATCTCGCGCCCTTAAATCAAAACACTGCTGACTCTTTGCGTCTCCTTCCGCTTTGTGTGTGACGTAAACGCGTTGTGTTGTCACGTTAAAAAATCATCGCGACAGATTCTGACGTGAGCTTTAAATTAAATTAAAAGAAGCTTCGAGGCAGAGGAATTTGCCTCGATAATTTTTTGTAATCGAGTAACTCGAGTTTATTCGAGGAATAGTTTCAGCCCTAGAAGCGATTCAGAGAAGGTGCTTCAGAGAGATTTCTTACCATTTTGGGGACGTTTCTCTCTAGCAGAGCGCAAGAATCTGGAGGCCGTATAGCGGTAGGAGGTAGCCAGACCTGGGGAGGTCTTGAAGGCAATAATTAGCTTTGAATTAAATACAACCTGTTATGGGGAGCCAATGTAGCTTGATGAAGAGTGGTATAACAGGAGTTTCCTTTCAGTCGGTCTCTCAATGTTCTGAGCTGAAAGGGGGTTTGATCTTGAGAACCCATTGTCTCCGAGCCTATTAAAAAAGGCCAATTAATTGGCGAATGAATCAATTCATGTCCCCGCCCATGATGACGGATAAAAAAGGGGACGGAAGAGATCATTCATCACCGTTTTGTTCTTCTGAACCATGGTGTGCTCCTCGAGCGTCTCGAGTCTAACAGAATGCTGGAGAACTATAACGCGGTGCAGCGGAACGTTCCTGAGCGCGACTTCCCCTGGGCGTTTCAGCAACTGCTGGAGGTGTTTTAAAGCTTTAAAGCTAAAAGAGCAAATTTCTTACCTGGGCACAGCGCGTGGTTCTGTAATGGTACGCCGCTGTTCTCTTGGGTGCAACCGGCTTGTCGAGGACGGTGATTCCCACGAGATCTGCCTCACGTGTTTTGGTCTCCAGCACGCTGAGAACGGTCTCGTGCGGGCGTTGTGTTCTCTCCGTGAGAACATGACGATAAAGATGTTGCGGTCACAGTGTCTTTTTTCATCATGAAATCTGACACCACTTCGTTTGCTCCCCGTAGCTCTGCAGCCGAGTTCCGGGCTCGGTCTGTATCTACCGCGAGCAGCGTTGGTGATTTGGGGATCAATATGGGCGTTTCCCCGTCAGTTTAACTCTCGTGGACCGCCCATACCCCAACACGCTCTTCTTTCCCGTCTTCTCGAGACGTTTCAACGTCTCGCTCCCGCAAACACGCGAGGAGGATGAGCTGTCAGTTGCAGCATCTGAGAGCGAGCTGCCAGCGTCGGACCCGGATGACGCGCTGCACCTGCCGCTTCCGGGCGGTCAGGGGGCGGGCGTATCCGGATCCGCCAATGGCAGCTATGCTTTCCCCGGCCACGAGTATTGGGCGAGTGTACGGCCCCGCCTACACCCCAGTGCTCGTGGTTGGATTCCTGGTATGTCGGGGGCGCCCGGGGCAATAAGCCCCGCCCCGGCCCTATACCATATGTTTTCCGGGAAGTGCATAAAGAGCTGTGTTGATCGGGAAGGTTCTCTGTGGTGCAGTAGCAGAAGGAGGTTCATATCCCTCCCTGGCGTGGATCGGCCGCTAGAAGCCGCCGTAGTCCTGCCAACCATTTGCTCCCAAACGGCTCCACCCCTCCTCGCCACCGGCTCCGGTATGAGCGCCCCCCGAACAGCTGGCGCCCTGCAGACATCGGCCTCGAGGAGGTAAGCAACTCCATCCCGTCAGTAGCTGCCTAAAGCGGTTACTTTGACGGGTCTCATCCAGGGTGTCTCCTTCCCTGGGTTTCTGCAGCCACAGTCACTCTCCACGCGAAGGTGCGCGGCTGGCAGATGTGGTTCGCAGACGTGCGGGCCAAGGAGGCATGTCAAGACCACCCGTCCCCCCAGGGTCCCACCCTGGCCGGCCGCTGGTCTCGACAGCCACGAACCACCCGCCTCGGCTATGGTGAAGCAGATCGACCCTCTGATGCCTCTGACGGGCAAGTTGCCAGCCTGACCGGCTGTGCACTCCTTCACGATGGCTTGAGCGTACGATCCATCTCCGTCCTTCGGGGCGAGGTCGCCACCCTTCTGGCAAGGCCGCGTCGAGCCTGTCCCACGAGCTGAGATGTCCCCGGGATTCTAAGCCCCTACTTCATCGTGCCCAAGTAAGGCGGAGGTCTGCGCCCCGTCCTAGATCTACGCTCCCTTTTCAGGTTGCCCTTCCGTACGCTGATGGAGGCGCATCCTGGCGTCAGTCAGGTCCCAAGACTGGTTCGTGGCTATCGACCTGAAGGATGCGTACTTCCATGTCTCGGTTCCCCTCGATTACGACCGCTCCTACGGTTCGCATTCGAGGCACGAGCGTACTAGTACAAGTGCTTATGATCTGTGCGTATGATCCTTACTAAAACTCTACGTATGCACAAAAGCCAAAAATTAGCGTACGCAAAAAAATATTCAGATTTATAAAACCCTGCGTACCCACAGCTGCACACAATTTTCACTTTATAAATCACAGCCTACCTGATAATTTGCGCATGCAAAAAAATATCATTTACCACCCTCTATCCGCCGACATTCAACCATATATAGACAATGCAAATGACCTCAATGGCTATGCATATTAAAAAGAGCAAGGAAATATGTGTATTTTAAAAACAAAATCATGACAGCAATGGAGAGCAAGGGCAAGACGCAAAATTTCTCTGAGGCAGAAATAGAGGTTCTTGTGAGTGAGGTGGATGAAAGGAAGGTTATTTTGTTTGGTGGCCACAGCAGTGCAATTACTAATAAAAAAAATACTGAGTGGCAACACATCACTGCTGCGGTAAATGCAGTTGCTTCGGCAAACAGGACCATTCCAGATATAAAAAAGAAGTGGTCCGATCTTAAGGTGGGAACAAAGAAACGGCTTGCCTCTCACCGACAGAATGTGTGGGTGACTGGTGGGGGCAAAGGCGCCCCCGATTCTCTGCCAAACCAGTGTGTGTGGCATTGTGTCTGAGAGGGAGGGAGACACAGATCTGCTGGATACAGGGGAACCAGGTAAATAACTTTATTGCTTGCGTGCTCAATTAAATTAAATAAATTACAAAATTGGTTTAGTCCTTATTCTTGCAGAGTCTGTAGGGGCTCTGGAGTTTCCCGAGGTCCCCAGCACAAGTGCGGCAGTTCTGCAGACACAGAGAGACCCCATTAATGCAATTGCTGTAATCGCATATGAGATTAAGCAAATAAGGGTTGTGCTGGGTGACATTGCATCTACATTAAAGGATCTTGTTAAAAAATGAACCTTTGCAATGTTGTTCTTCACAAACGGCGCATTACTTCCTGATGAAGCCTTGCTCCCTGATGATGTCCTTCTTGTTGGGGAGCGAGGTGTGGGTCAGGCTCTTCATGCTGGTTTTGTGATAGGTCGGGAGGAACTGGGATACCATTGATACAACTGAATACTCTTTCCCTCCGAAGTCTGCCATTGACATAATCTTCCAGCAGTGCCAGCACATCCATCATACAATATGCATTGAAGTGTTGCTGCAGTAGACTACTTATGTTTTCAGCGATCATATTTAATCATTTACAACTTATCACAATCACATAATGAGTAATAGGCCTACATCCATTTAAGAATGGAAGTGACATGATGTTGTAATTGATGCAGTATGTTGTCTGGCATTGTCATGCTGGAAAATGCAAGGTCTTCCCTGAAAGAGACGACGTCTGGATGAGTCGCTTTGGATAAAAGCGTCTGCTAATTGTCTAAATGTAATGTAAATGTAAATTGAGTATATGCTGTTCTAGAACTTGGATAGACCTTTCAGCATTGATTATGACATTCTAGAAGTGTTCTTGTCCTCTTTAGTCCAGATGACATGGCATTCCAATTTTCCAAAAAAGAACTTCACATTTTCATTCGTCTGACCACAGAGCATTTTATATGAGCCTTGGTCCAGAGAAAACGCCTGCGCTTCTGGATCATGGCTTCTTTTTTGACCTATAGAGTTTTAACAGGTGACGGCGAATGGCACGGTGGATTGTGTTCTTCGACATATTTTTCCGGAAAAATTTCTGAGCCCACCTTGGGATTACCATTAAAGTAGCTTTCCTTTATGTGATGCAGTGCTATTTAAGGGCCCAAAGATCACACGCATCCAGTATGGTTTTCCAGCCCAGCCACTTACGCACAGAAACTGTTCCAGATTCTCTGAAACTTTGGATGATATTGTGCACAGTAGATTAGGGCTGAAACGATTAGTCAACATTATCAACAAAGTGGACAGTAAAAAATTGTCGACAAATACTCGAGTAATCGTTTGATCACGTGACCTAATGTAACGGCCTGCAATATCACGATTTGACCGCTACGGCGCTGTAGCGCCAGAGTGTTTGCAGCCCTCCTGAATGCTCTTCCAGTAGAAGAACACAGCGCGAATTATGATGGAATGCAAACAGAACAAGTAAAGTGTGGGAAAGTTTCACAAAACTTCAAACAAAATATGCGGTTGTGTGCAATACATGCAAGGCGGAACTTGCCTTTCACGGCAGCACAACCTGCAGCTGGAGCATTTAAAGAGGAAACATCCCGGAGCAAGAACAAGAGCAGGAGAGAGGTGAGTGTTCTCCATCTACAGCTAACTAACGAGCAGTATATATCTTTATTAGAGAATGTGACAATTTAAGTGAATTGACATTGAATTGATTGATAATAACAAGAATAATAATACAATAACAGTAATATTATTTGTTTTGCAAAGAAAAAAGTTTGATCGAGCTTAGGAGTCAGGACTGTTTTGAGTATTATAACACTGATTATGAGATGTGTGTTAAGTGAAAACTTATCACTTGCCTTTATTTTGTTCCATATTCATGACAATTTACAAAAGAAGATGTTAGGAAGAATAATATCATGTCAATTACTTATGAGAATGTCTCTCTGCTTGTCATTTAATCTGTAGTGTCATTTTTTTATATAATTTTATATTTCTTATAATTGTTTGCGTTAAAATATTTGACCATTCTATGTGTCCTGAAGTAAAGCCCCCTTTTCTGTTTTAGTTCTAAGAAAAGCAGTGGGCCTATTAAAGACTTTCTTTTAAGGAGGAATTTGTGTACTCCTCAGCAATTCCTTACAGAGTCAATTTTGAACATGATTGTTAAAGACATGAGACCTCTCTTTATGGTTGTTGGAGAAAGGATTTCAGGAAATTGTTTCTGCATTACACCCTGGATATATCCTCCCATCAAGAGCCTATATAACTAGCTTAATGGAACAAAAATATAAATAAAACCAAAGCAAGCTTGTTACATGAACACGTTGACATGCTGATCTTCTTCACTTTAACTCAGCACTTAATTCACAATCAAAAAAAAAGAGTTACTAATGCACTTAATGTTGCCGTCAAGAGATTTTTTTACATTTTAAAAAATTTTTTGGCTGTATTGTAGCTTATTTACTTATTTTATATTGAAAGGAAACAAAAAAGTTAAACTATGCTTGGAGAGGGTTTGTGTGAATTGAGTTGGACAGAATCAGAAAACTAAAAGAGAGTAAACTGGTCAGTTGGTTCAATGTTCATTAAAACTTTTTCAAAAGCTAAGAAATTTTATTAGAATATGTATAACTCTGCAAAATCTGAATAGTCATTCAAAACCTATTGATTAGTCATTGAAATAATCAATGATTAGTCAATTTATCGTTCTATTAATGGTTAGATTAATCGATTATCAAAATAATCGTTTGTTGCAGCCTTACTGTAGACAATGATAACTTTAAAGTCTTTGCAAATTTTCTCTGAGAAACTCCTATCTGATATTACTCCAATATTTTTCACTGCAGCATTGGGAGTATTGATCATCCTCTGCCCATCTTCATTTCTCAGGGACACTGCCACTCTAGGAGACTCTTTTATATTCAATGATGTTGTCAATCGATCCAATAAGTTGCAAATTGGTCCTCCAGCTGGTCCTTATATTAGCATTTAATTTTAACGGCGTCTTATTGCTACCTGTTCTACTTATTTGAAATGTGTAGCTCTTATGAAATCCAAAATGAGCCAGTATTTCAAAATGTCTCACTTTATCTTCGTTATATTCTAAATAAAATATAAGTTTAAATAAATTGTATAAACTTATTTTTCCCAACTCGGGTTTATAGTTTTAGATAACTGCCCCACTCACATAAGTATATTGAATGATTTGTTACATTTCACAAAGTCCATGTGACATTAATATAAAACAAATCTGCGCTTTTGTAAGTGCTGCATGACATTAGTACTCTTGCCCCTTGAGGAGGCATTAAAGTGCCCCATGATAGTAATAAAAGTATTAATATTTGTATGGTTTGTGTCCTCAACTAATACATGAATGCCATTAAAGCTTCAAAGAACACATTATTTGTTGTATTATTTACCTTGTTGCTTTTGGGTTTCCTCAAATACATAAAAACACTTGAGGTGGGGTTCTTGACTTTTATGCACCGCTTCCAAGTGTACTCTAATTGGTCAAAAGGTCTAGCCTACTGTTATTGGTTAACTCAGCTGTCAGTTTCTTCATCAGCACCAGTGATAAGATGACATCATGTGAACTCTCTGACGACACCTCAGTGAAGTAACTGAAGGACTACAATCCTGATTTTTACTGTACTCCAACACATCTGATTTCTGTGAAACATAATAACTCACTTAATCACGAACTTCAGGATTTATAACTTCACTGATTGTTTACAGAAACTAACACACACACAAACATGCACAGGAAATGTAAAATTAGGTTTAGAATGTGACTGGCACTTTAATGATATCTTATTTCCTGACACTACACAGCATCATCCTTACAACACAGTCCCAAAAATCTGACATGCTAAACAAAGAGCTTCGCACTTCTTTCACTCACAGCCAGTTACCAAAATAAATATCTCGGCACATTTCGATCCATTTTTGTAATTAAATTAAATTAAACATGCCCACAAGGAATGGCATCCTTTGCATTTCGAAAGTCGCATTGTCACATCACAATTTAATCGCAAATGCAATTAATCGTGAAGCCCTAGTGTACTATATCAATGGAATGGACTGTACTGATCTGAGTTCAGCCCTGATATCAAACCCTCCATGTTAAAATGACATCTAAGATGCAGGACTGAATCAGCTTTCATCTATCCTAAAAAATCATCAATGTCAACTTCAAAAACTCTGGTAAGTTACCATGATCTTGTAAATTAAAAAATTATATGAGCATCCTAATGTCCTGCTCAAAGGGCAAATACCTTCGTGTGCAAACTTTGGATGGAGCAGTGCAGTTCTTTCTCATAATATGCACACTTGGAACAACTTTTTTTATACAGAATGTCTTTTCAACGTTCCTGTCAAGGGCTCAACATGCCTTTTGAAATGATTGGATAATTCATTTTAATATCTTATGTTTATTTTCAGAACACAGATCTGATGATATCCAACAGCTTTTCTTTCAATGTGTGTAATATAACATGTGTTTATGTTTTGCTTGTAAAAATAACCTGTATTTTTCACATAATTCACACTGTCTACCGCTTTTTCCCCTATGGTGAAACCGGCCGATATTTGCCCCCGATCATTATAAACAAAAACAATCAATGATGTCTTGTTGAATTATTACACTTTTTGTTGTTTCCATTACCAAACAAATAAACAAATCTAAAAAGTGTTGCCCTCTGTGTAATAAGTTACACAAACTGTTAAACACACAAACTTAAATAATAAAATAAACTTACTGATTGTGATCCATGAACAATAGAGGGAATTTCTCCATCTTTCAACAATAATCTTTTTTTGTATCCAGCATGGAAATGATTAAGATTGAGGAAGCTGTCCTCAGAAAAATGGGCTGCACATAGTTTTATGTGTGGATTATAATTTTCAGGAACATAGTTAAACATAAATGGAACCATTGATCTCTAAGTACAGCGTCCATTGGAAAGCCAAACAAAGGTGATTGGACTATGGGATGAAAATAACAGAGCTTGGATGACATGCGGGACAAACAAACAAACAAACACAACTCTACAAATGCAACTCTTCATCTGTTCCGTAGCAGCGCAACAAGACCACGCCCACTTTTTTGAGTTTTTCTGTGGGAGAGGGTATCCACGGGTATGATGTCACCAATGCAGGAACTAGAGGGGTGAAGTCCAAAGCAGCCGTTTTTTGAAGGCGATTTCTGTTTAATAAATATCTGGCTTGGCTTTAAACTTTAAGTTTTATACTTTTACAGATGTTATTTATACTCTAACAACAACATTATACACTAATTCAAGTTTGAAACATGGAATTAAGTTGAACGAGATTCATCTGAATGTATGCATTTATGTAAACAAATAACTAAAAAGGTGATATGCTTTCAAAAACCATGATATGTTTGCCTATAATAATAAATGTGTTATTTTATCAATATTTATTTTATGATATAAAATAACAATACCAAAAAACTACCCATATACAGGTAAACATGTCTGACAGTTTCTAAACTAGGGGTGTGCACGGATAATGAAATATTCGAATATTCGGTCTGCTGTAATTATTCGATTAATAAAAATGCTATTCGAATGCAGGGAAAACTCCTCTTCTCGCGACGAAAACATGAGAGAAGTAGTAAGAAAACACTTTTTGAACATTATCAGAGCTTTTTCCTTCATGCGAGAGGCGCGGATGTACACCACTCGCATCAAGAGGATGCGGTAATGCCCGCTGGTCGGAAAGGTTGAGCCACTTCTTCTGCGATGATTACAGAGAATCACGCCGAGACGAGTGGGAACAGTTCTTGCTGGAGACATGTATTCCACCAGATGAGGATCCCAGTATACAACATTATACATACAGATGAGAATCCCATTCAGTGGTGGAACGAAAACTTCATAAGCGCTTCACAAAACGTAGTCGTTTAGCACACCGTTACTTGTGTGTCCCGGACACTTCTGTGCCGTCAGATCGCGTTTTTATAGTTAACAGACTAAGGAGCCGACTTTCCCCGATCATGTTGACATGTTTGTGTTCCTTAACAAGAACTTGTAAAACAATAGAAAGAAAGCATAAAAGATTTGCTGACAGTTTAAACGGTTCAAGGTTAAATGTAGCTTAGGCTACGTTCTGTACAATAGCCTAATTGCTGCTGGCGGCTTTCTTTACGTTTTTTTTTTTTTGCTTTTGCTCTCTTCTTTTTTGTTTGTTTGCACACTTTGTTAAAGGTTTTCAGCTACAAAACACAATGTAGCGTAATGTTTAAGCTTATTGTGTATAAGCTTGTTCAAAAATGACGGAAACAATAAATGTTAGTGAAAAATGACGTCAGTCTCATTTAACTTAATTTAAATAAACGAATATTCGAATATTGGATTTTTGTGAGCTCAAATATTCGAATGTGATATTTGCGGAAAACGCCCATCCCTAAACACAGAATCAGCTACTGTATGTATGAAGGTACACCATAGGTTTTAAAATCAACAAATGTCATTGTATGATGACAAACACAAGAGTCAGCCAGTTGAAGTAAAAAGTCTATCAATCATGATGTGGTTGATATATAATACCAACTAGTTTTCTCAACCTCAAAGCATTCTGCGTGTATATGACCTCAATAATGCAGTTGGAATCATAACATCCGTGGGAATAATAAAGACCTTCTAAAGTGATGTGAAATATCCATATTTACACTATTTACCTTTAATGTTTAACTTCCTTATCCATCGGCTGGGCATGCACGAGAGACAAGATTCTGGAAAATGACACAAACTCGAGAAATGGATGCTGTGACATTATTCATTACGACTCAACTGGAACCCCCACCTGTTTGCTTTTGCACACGCAATGACAAACGCTAGTAAACCATTACATTTATTCATTTGGCAGACGCTTTTATCCAAAGTGACTTACAAAAATTGTGCAGTGGCCAATTATCCCTGCAGATTAAACATGGGTAAGGTGCCTTGCAGTCACTGCCTGCTGGCACTGATAATCAAACCAGCAACCTTCTGCTTACGAGTCCCTAAGCCCTATACCACAACTGACCCCATAAATAATATTAATAATAAATTATATTTTTATGGTGCCATTCAGAAAACCCAAGGTCACCTTACAAGCAAACAAACAGTCCACATTTCAAAATAAAAAAAGGACGTAAGAGCTCTATAAAAATATACTTATTTAAAAACTACATACAAAGATTTGTCTTTAGCCATTTTTTTAAAAGGCTACAGCCAATCGCTGTTAGGAATATTGAGGGAAAGGGAGATCTATAGACAGGGGAAAGCAAAGCAAAAGGATGGAGCACCTATAGTAGTTAAACAAATGCGAGGTAACACAAGAGAAATCGAAGATGAAGAACTGAGATCATGTGAAGGGGGAATACATGAAGAAGTTGAGCAAGGTATTTAGGTAAAAGATTACTCCTGAAAAGAGTTAATGATAAGGATCTGGGTTCGTTCCCCTTAATTCTACTTCTGTCTTCTGATACAACTAAAGCTTCTAGACCAGAGATGCCCAAACTAGGGCCCGCGGGCCAAAGTTGGCCCGTGGTAATGTTTGATTTGGCCCGCCACAACATCCGAGAAGAGGGTGGGATGCCTTCGACACAAATCGTGATTTGTTGTTTGACATAACGTTTTTGTTTGTTTTATTGTTGGAATACAAAAGAGTAAACTTATATTAAATGTTTAAACTAAATGTAAATTAATTCGATTTTTTCGTGCATGCGCAATTCAGAGTGCAGCGCCGTCTGCTTTGCGACACTCCACGTCAATTAACGTCAACAAATTAACAAACACAATAATGGAGAAATGAAGGCGGTGGCACACAGACAAGAGAAATTTCAAAAAAGTTTGGCAAGACGAGTTTTTATTCACTGAAGTCAAATCAAAGGCAGTATGTCTAGTTTGCAAACAGTCGGTTGCTGTTTTAAAAGAGTACAATATCCGTCGTCATTATGAAACAAAACATTCTGCAGCTTTCTCAAAGTACAGCGGCGAGGCGCGAAAACAGAAAGCTAACGAGCTGCTCGCTAAGCTTCGATTGGAACAGAACGCGCTGCTGCGACCTTCAACCGCACAAGAAAGCGCCACACGGGCCAGTTATCAGATTTCCGCTCTGATTGCTAAAAGTGGAAGAACCTTCTCAACTGGAGAGTTCGTCAAGAAATGTCTTACAGTGGCTGCAGAAGCAGTTTGTCCTTCTCAAGTACGAATGTTCTCACAAATAAGCCTGTCAAGAAATACTGTCACCCGCCGCATAGAGGACATGGCTCAAGACATCGGCGAGCAAATCAAGATAAAGGCAGGTGCGTTCTCTGCCTATTCAATAGCCTGCGACGAGAGCACCGATGTATCCGATTCCGCACAGCTGTTGGTATTTTTGCGTGGGGTAAATGAAACTTTTGAAGTCACACAAGAGCTGGCTGGCATTGAGACCCTTTCTGGTACTACTAAAGGACAAGATCTCTTTTTTGCTGTTGAGAGAGTGTTGGAAAAAAATGAATTAAAGTGGGAGAAGATGGCTGGAATTACAACTGACGGAGCGCCGGCAATGGTTGGGAGGAAGTCTGGCCTTGCTACATTAGTGTCTCAGAAAGTCAGTGAATGTGGAGGAAAAGTTTTTAAGTACCACTGCATTTTACATCAAGAACAACTATGTGCTAAATCTGTTGGGCTTGTAGATGTGATGCGTGACGTCGTCAAAATTGTTAACAATATACGCTCCAAGGCGCTTTCACACCGACAGTTCAAGGCACTGATGGAAGAGATGGATGCGCAGTATGGTGATGTGTTGTACCACCAGGAGGTCAGATGGCTCAGCAGAGGAAAAGTTCTCAGGAGATTTTTTGATCTCCGTAAGGAGATCAGAGTTTATCAGGAAAGCAAGGATGGTAATATTCAAGTGCCCACTGATAAGAACTGGCTCTGTGATCTGGCTTTTCTTGTGGATATTACAGAGATGCTCAATGTTTTGAATGTTCAGCTCCAGGGAAAGGACCAGATTATCACCCAGCTTTTTGATCACGTCAGAGCCTTCAAACAAAAACTACTGCTGCTCAAAAGACATCTCTCAGCAGGTAACCGTGACATTTACAGTTATAATATTCAGAAAATTTTATGTGCAATTATAATTATATAATTAAGAATTATATTTAGAATTATATGTGGAATTTGCATTCATAATCAGTCATGTCAACATTCGTGTTTTTGTTGTACTTCAAGCTGATTAAATTTGCTTAATTGGATTGTTTCTTAAATTGTCATGAAATTATAATTTCCTCCTTTCTTCAGTTATTTATAAAAAAAATTTCTTCCTCTGTTTTACATGACTGCTTTTCTCGTTTCAATTCCAACCTCACACTGTACTTTCCGTATCTCACCCCACATGCAGGAAATTTAGCCCATTTTCCCTGTCTTGGAGAGGTAGGCATGGTGAAAGAGAAGGTCCATGAATATGATGGTGTTCTCAGTAACCTTATCCAGGAGTTTGACAGTCGCTTTGAAGACTTCAGACACAACACTGCTGACTTTGAGTTGTTTGCTCAACCTTTCGCCATCAGTGTGGATGCAGTCAGAGAAGATCTTCAGATGGAACTAATTGATCTTCAGTGTGATTCAGAATTGAAACAAAAGTTCACATCTCTTCCTTTGACAGACTTCTACAAATGTGTCCCAGTAACCAGGTACCCAAAGACGTGCAAGCAGGCACAGGAGATGCTGTCTCTGTTTGGCAGTACCTACCTATGCGAGCAGACTTTCAGTCTGATGAACTTGAACAAGAGTAATCTCAGAAGCAAGCTATCTGACTCTCACCTACAAAATATCTTGTCTTTGTCTGTAAGTCAGCTACAGCCCAATCTAGAAAAACTTCTGAAAAATAAGGACCAGTTTCATATTTCTCATTAGGTCAAGGACACTGCAACCAAATGGGTTTTATTATTGCTAACAGCTTGACTTGCGTGTCTGGCATTTAACTGTTTTGTACATTGAACACTTGCAGATTGTTTGTTTTCATTGTAATATGCTCATTAAAATGCAAAACTTTTCAAATAAAATTGCATTAGTTAATCCGATTAAAGTTGTTTTATATTTATTCTAAATATTATGAAAAAAATAAGGGGAAACCAAAGCAACTTTAACGTAATGCAGTTTGATATGTTGCAAAATTTACTTTTGGCCCATGGCACCTCAGTCAAGTTTGATTTATGGCCCTTCATAGGAAAAAGTTTGGGCACCCCTGTTCTAGACAGATCACAGCAAAACAGCCAATAACGGCAAAAGAATCTTACCACAAGTTACTTGGAATACTACAAAACTAGAAAGGCTCTCAAAACGTTTAAATCATATACTGTCTTCAAATGTGCATGAAATGATTGACAAAATCAAATAAAAACATGAAAAATACAGAATAAATTACAATGTGTAGTGTAAAACTGAAAAGAAATGAAACCCTTGAGTGGTCTCTTTCTCTTACAAAATCAGATAACTAAATTAAAATAGAAAATCTAGTGAAAATGGCATTACAGTAGTGTTTACTTGGAATGACTGGTGCATGAATAAAAATGTTCTCCTCGTTGCTATGGTTTCGGCTCTCACGAACAGTAAAAGTCTCCCGGCACAGCGAGACAAAAAGTTCCTACATTCAATGTGTGCGGTCGTTGCGTTCCGTGTTGCAATGGAATCACAGAGAAATAAAAATCTATTTTCCAAATGAAAACCTAACTTTTAAGAATCCGCTCGGGTTGAGCAGATGCTGAGTCCTTTCAGTGCTGCGTCACCACAAAACGATCACCTCTCGATAAGCTAATCAAAAGAACACTTAAAAAGGAACAAACTGCAATTATCAACAACAGTACATTAATGAGCACATAACCTTAATATGGGCATGCGAGTAGTATTCCCAAAATCAGTTTTCTACACATTAACAACTTTTCCCTCTCTCACAGTAATCTCTCTCAAACTTCTCTCCGTTCTCTCTAGCGTTCGCTCCTGCGTTCTCTCTCTGGTTGCATCCGGCTAAGCCCCTCCCATAGCGACAATCTGATTGGTACAGGTATTGTCCATCTCTTAACAGACCAATTAGCTTTAATTAAACACCTAACTGTTGTCAGACACGTTTTGGCACAAGTACATTTCAACCAAACTATAAAACAAAACATGAGTCTTAAAGAAACAGTACACACTGAATATACACCTTGCAGCATGTTTAAACAATAACATTAGTCTTTCAATAGACGTGAAATGTAAGATTAAAAAAGAAAATCAAGTGAAAATGGCATTACAGTAGTGTTTACTTGGAATGACTGGTGCATGAATAAAAATGTATGTATTACATTTACATTTACATTTAGGCATTTAGCAGACGCTTTTATCCAAAGCAACTTACAATAGTCGAGGAGACAATGAAGCGGAAAATAGCCGATACAACAATAGATGAACAAGTGCTACAACAATGCTACCAAGTTACACAGAGAGAGAAGTTACAAAATATATATATATTTTTTTTTTACGTAGAGTGAGTAGGTTAGAAAAGAAGGTACTCCAAGTGAGTTAGGTGTAGCCGGAGAAGATGAGTTTTTAGGTGTTTCTTGAAGATAGAGATCGAGTCTGACAAGCGTGAAGCCAGAGGCAGATCGTTCCACCATCGAGGAACTGAAGCAGGGAACGTTCGAGAGAGAGATTTCTTACCCTTTTGAGCTGGTACCACAAGTCTCAGCTCATTTGCGCAGCGCAGAGATCTTGAGGGCCTATATCTTTGCATTAGTGAGTTAAGGTAAGTGGGTGCTGAACCGGTGGTGGTCTTGTAGGCAATGAGAAGACATTTAAATTCAATGCGAGCTGCTACAGGAAGCCAATGTAGTTTTATGAAGAGAGGTGTTATATGGGTCCTTTTTGGTTCCTTGAACACCACTCTTGCCGCTGCATTCTGAATCATCTGCAGAGGTTTAGTTGCGCACATCGGGAGTCCAGAAAGCAGCGCATTGCAGTAGTCCAGCCTGGACAGGACCAGAGCTTGAACCAGGATTTGTGTGGAGTGTTCTGTGAGGAACTGTCTAATCTTCCTGATGTATTATTGACAAGGACGAAAAGGGACAGAGGCCGCTCATGTTACCTAAATGAAATTTGCCGTCCGTGTGATATAATTAATTTGGGTTTCAAATGATAGTGTGCTATTCTTGACCGGTGTGGAGGGACAATCAGCATCGTTGTCAATGCGCAAAGAAAAAATCAGTACGTTTTAGAAATAAAAGATTTACTGCCAACAAGTGAGGCCTCAGTTTTATTGCCATTTAGTATCAGAAAATTTGCTGATAGCCAACTTTTATTTTCAGCTAAACAGCTAGACAGAGATGTTGGAGGAAAAGAACCAGTTGCAGACCGCTTAAGTTGTGTATCATCAGCATAACAATGAAAATGAATACCATGTTTGTACCATGTACAAGTGGAAACATACAGATGATGAAGAGAAGCGGACCCAAGACAGAACCCTGTGGAACACTGGAAGCGACTTTAGATGTCCTTGAATTGAAACTTTTTAAAAGAATATGCTCATTGCTTCCAGACAGATATGACCCCAACCAAGTCAGACACGTGCCAGTAATCCCAATTGATGCTAACCTTTTGAGAAGTATATTATGGTTAAAGGCCAGGAGTCATTTGCCAGCAACAGATCATTTGTTATTCTGACAAGAGTCTAAGTGCTATAGTGTGGAACGAAAACCAGACTTAAATTTTTTATTCAAATTATTATTTGAGAGATGTTCATGAATTTTAGTTGCAATTCATTTTCCCACTACCTTAGAGATAAATTGGAAATTGGTAAATAAAAAATTTGCAAAGTTAACTGGATCAGCCACTGGCCAGTAATAATAGCAGTTGTAAGAGAGGGAGGAACCAATCCAGAAACAAATGAAGTGTGAAAACTTTTAGTAATTAATTGCTAAAAGGCTTGCAAAATGGCTTGCAAAAAAGCTTTCACTAAAGGAGTTGGTAGAGGGTCCAGCTGAAAGTCAAAGATTTAGATTTAAATATCAAACCCACAGAAAAAGCCGCGCACAAAGGTCTTTGTGTAATAGTCTGACAGGAACCATGACGAGAGGTAGTAACTAGTAATTGCCAATGTACATTTTTCACCTTGGACTCAAAAAAGTCATGAGGTGATCACAAAATTCAGTAGGATACATATCCAATGATAGAATATCCGGAGGATGCAGCATATTGTTTAGCTCAAAATAAAGAGACATAACATTTCCGATGCTTACTCCAATTATGTTGGAATAATAAGCTGATTTTGTTTCAGACAGTGCATTTTAAAGTTTGTTTAGCATACATTTCTTTGTGAACAGTAAGGCCATACATAGCAAATAAACGATATATCTAACCTAGTTCACGCAGTCCATGTGTTAACAAAGTAGTTGAATGTTAAGGTGAAAGAAATTCTCATTGGTGCAAGATCATTTAAAATCATATTAAGACCATCATTGTAATATGAGACCAGTTCATCAAAAGTAGAGAAATCTGATTTACTGTACAAAATAGCAAGTTCATCAGTAAGAGTAAACATACCAATGTTCTTAATATTCCGAAATGTGATCAGTCGACATGGGTTTGCCTCAGAGACTGCCAGCTGGGCAGAAAAAGACATCAACAGGTGATCTGATATGAACAATTATAATGTTATGTCAAAACAGCGATGGAGAGTTGTAAGAATGTTAGGAATAGCTCCATTCATTTTTTTCAACTATTCAAAAACTTTGTGTTAGATGACTTTAACTATAGGAGCAACATCACCCACTTTTTTCTGTAAAATGTAAAATGACTCATAGCCCAATACATGAAATTGTTTAGGGCCCCTAAATCCCTAATTTTTCTCCTGCAAAGGAGAGGATAGGCTCAAAAGCAAAATTGTTCATGTAAACACTTAAAGAGAAAGTTCAACCAAAATAATTTTGGGGGAGTAATGTTTTGTTCTGTTTACAAATTCATGAAATGTATTTAAATTAGAAATATCCTATCTGTCCCACTTTACAGTTTTTACCTGCACACAATTTTTTATGATTAGGAGGTATAAAATTTGCTTACCTACTTTTAGTTCTTATACACAGGTTGATATTTTTACTTGACACAAACTACAATGAAATTGGAATTCAAATGTGTTTCAACTTAGAACTCTACTATCTCAGTGTAAACTGAAGAAACTCTGGTGAGTATCTTCTGCTGTTTAAAAAAGATCCAGATACTTCGTCCAATTGTTGGAAACTGCTTTTGCTGAAAATAACTTTATAGGTTGTGGTTTATTTAATTCTCACCTTTTAACACATAAAATGACCTACCATTCACACATAATGGTAACAAAGACAAATCTCAAATTTAAGTATAATAAATTACCTTGCACATTTTACCAGTCTACCAGTGTTATTGTGTTTTTGATAATCTAGGAAATGCAGTGTTGTTTAATAAGCACCTTTTATCTCTCTAACAGGCTGAAATCTTGCAGTTTCACACATGAATACACTTATGTCCTGATGTCACCCAAAAAGATCATTTCTACCATGGCACAGGTAACCTTTAATAAAACAAAAGGTCTAGAATCCCTTTTAAGACAACCTTCCCTTAATCAGTAAACAGAATATATACACTACAGAACGGGAACATTTTTCAGTCATTTGACACTGGATTTTTCTTAAAATTTGGGTAGTTGTAAGATTATCATTTTATAAGCATTGACTACAAGATATAACAATCGTTAGTTTTCCAAAATGATGTAATGCTGGTTTCGTGAATTTTTTAAATACACATTTGTAAGGCAAATATAATAAAATCAAATAAAAATGATAAAATATAAATAAAAATCTTTTGTAATTAGGTATGATTCAACTATCTGTTTGTTTAATTTTGCGATTGTAGTTAAAGAAAAAAATACTAGTGGTATAGTCTGCCTCAAAGGTTTTCTTGAAAATTAACCTTTATTTGCAGCATTTCTGTTGAAAATATTGCAGCTGAATGTATTAGAAAAAAAAGTAATACTTAAACTGTGTTTAACAGTAACAGAAAACGTCTCCGGTTACGTATGTTAACCTAGGTTCCCTGAAGGAGGGAACGAGACGTTGTGACTGAAAGGGGGTTTGATCTTGAGAACCCATTGTCTCCTAGCCTCTTGAAAAAGGCCAATTAATTGGCAGATGAATCAATTCATGTCCCCGCCCGTGATGACGGGTATAAAAGGGGACGGAAGAGATCATTCATCACCGTTTTGTGCTGAGGAACCTGGGAAGCCTCTCCCGGTCGCTGCAGCGGTGGCCGGGTAACGTGGCACGGGAAGTCACAACGTCTCGTTCTCTCCTTCAGGGAACCTAGGTTACCATACGTAACCGGAGACGTTCCCTTTCAGTCGGTCTCTCAACGTTGTGACTGAAAGAGGGACCAATTCAATCCCACCACGCTGCAGGCCACTTCCTAACATGCAACGGAGCGACTTACTCACTCTCCGCCAGTCATGACCCTCCAGTGAGTCTTGGCAAGGTGTCATCAGAGCTTCGCTAGAAGTTGAGAGACTCTCGCCAACGATGTCCCGGACGGTGGCCTTACTCCTACCTTAACTAGGAGCCGTCCGTCACCGTGGGATCACTGGGGAACGCTATCCCTCTAATCGAGGGTCTGAGTACGGAGACTACATCCCGCACTTGGGGGGTAACTATGTGGAGATTACCTCATGATTCTCGCCTTCTGGGAAGAAGTCATGGGAAAAACAGTGCGCAAGCCCACATATGGGGGCGCGCAGCTATAGGTGGAGGCTCACCTGGGGAGATCACCGGTACACTGCTTGTGAGGACCTTAAGTGACATATTACATCGTGTGGGGCCACCCTGTGTCGGGGAGCCACTTCACAAGGAGGCACAACTCTACCAACTGGTGCAGCAGCCACGGCCGCTCCGTTCGGCCGGCTACTGTGGGGTGTGCTTCGTGAAGGATAGGTTGCCTATACTCGCCCCTGAAGGGGGGGGGTAGAGAGGCTAAGAGGAGCGCTCTTGCTCACCTACGTAGGGGAGACGGCGCTTTCGCAGGCATACACCCACAAGTCCTAACAAGACCCGAGTTGAGACCTAACTCCACCTGGAGGTTGTAGAACCTCCCAAGGCGGTGGGTGTAGCCCAGCCCACAGCTTTACGATGTCTGCCAGAGACGCCACGCGCCAGTGCCCACGAGGTGGCCACACCCCTTGTGGAATGGGCTCTTACCGCCAGCGGGCATGGGCGCCCCTGAGACTGGTACGCTGTTGTTTTTGCGTCTACCATCCAGTGCGCCATTCTCTGTTTAGAGACAGCCCTCCCCTAATGCTGATCACCGTAACAGACAACAGCTACTCAGAGCTTCTAAGCTCTGCGTGCGGTCCACGTAGAGGCGCAGGGCACGTACGGGACAAAACACGGAAGAGGCTGGGTCTTCCTCCCCAATAGGGAGCGCCTGCAGGCTCACCACCTGCTCCCAGAAAGGAGTGGTGGGAACCTTGGGCACGTAGCCGGGCCGGGGCCTCAGGATCACCTGAGACTCAGCCGGACCCAACTGGTAGCACTCACTGGGCGCAAAGAGTGCGTGTAGGTCCCCTACCCTCTTGATAGAAGCGAGCGCAACAAGGAGGACCATCTTCATCGTTAAGTGAGGAAGATAAGTCTACTCCAGGGGCTCGAAGGGGGGACTGCCAGGCCTTCCAGGACAGTAGGCAAGTCCCAAGAGGGTACAGAGCGCGGCTGGGGTGGATACACCCTCACCAAGCCCCTCAGGAACCTAGTGATCAGGTCATGTTGTCCCTGAGGCCTCACATCCACCAGATCATGATAGGCTGCTATGGCAGCCAAATACACTTTCAAATTGGAGGGGGGCGAGCTTTTGCTCGAGCCCCTCTTGGAGAAAGGACAACACGACACTGATCCCGCACCTTCGGGAGTCCTCACCGTGTGAGGAGTACCATGACGAGAAGCGCCGCCACTTCAAGGTGTACAGGCACAGAGTGGACGGGGCTCTAGCCTGAGCAAGGGTACCTGCGACCCCTGGTGGCAGGCTGCTCAGAAGCTCCTCGTCCCGTCCAGGTGCCAGACGTGGAGGTTCCAGAGGTCTGGCCTGGGGTGCAACAACGTGCCCTTCCCCTGGAATAGAGGGTCCTTCATCAGGGGAATCAGCCAGGGGGGAGAGATTGTCAGAGCCATGAGCTCCGAGAACCAAGAGTGGTTGGGCCAGTAGGGGGCAACCAAAATCACTTGGTGTTCCTCTTCCATGACCTTACACTGGACCCGTGCAACGAGGCTCACTGGGGGAAGGCATACTTCCGCTTGTCCCGCGGCCAGCTGTGTGCTAAGGCATCCGTGCCGAGGGGACCCTCGGTCAGGGCATGCCAGAGCGGGCGTGGGAGGAGTCCGGAGAGGCGAACAGGTCTACCTGAGCCTGACCGAAGTGCTCCCAATGAGCTGGAAAGCGCGGGGATGGAGCCGCCATTCTTGCAGAGATTTCACCCCCTGCTGACTCCATATGAGGAGGCTGCGGGCGAGCTGAGACATGTGCCTGGAGCGTATGCCACCTTGGTTATTTTATGTACGCAACGGCTGTTGTACTGTCCGACGGAGCAAGGACGTGTTTGTCCTGAATGAGAGGCCTGAACCTCTTGAGGGCCAGCAGTACTGCCAACAGCTCTAGGGCATTGATATGCCAGCGTAGACAGTATCACAGCCGTCGCGTGCTAAATCTAGGATGGTGTACATTTTCGCATATCACAATTCCCCCGCTCCTCTTTGTTTGGAGTAGCAGGTGGTAAAACCCCCGCGAGCCTCTCTCATTGTAGGCCCGGGCCAGGAGAGTGGCGACTCCCTCTTTGGGCCAGCTATTATGGGAGCAGCTTCGGCCAGGCACAGGTGATCCTTTTAGCCTCTCTGGGTTCCTCCCACTGCGCCCTTTGGTACTCCCTGAAGAGGGTCCCTTCGGCATGGACTCCTCCCCCCCAGTGAACCATTCTACAGGTCCTGTGCACGGCAGGAGAAGAGCATTAAGTGGTCCTTGTTGCCCCATACAGGCCCAACCGCACTTGGCACTTGGAGTTCATGGCTCTGACGACCACTCTGCCCTGAATAACTCCCCTGGTGAAGGACACTCTTTCTCAGGGGAAGGGCGCATTCTGGCACCCCAGGCCAGATTGTGGAACCTCCATGTCTCCTGGACTGGACGAGGAGCTCCTGACCAGGCTGCCCCTAGCGGTCGCAGATACCATCGCTCAGGCTAAGGCAGACACCCTGGCTCCGCTTCTCTTTTTGGTATGCCTCGCGATACAAGGATTTCAGGAGATGTAGATCGGAATCATGTTGTCCTCCCTCTATGAGAGGCTGGAGTACCAGCTCGCCCCCTCTTTCTGAAGTGCATGGAGCCGTTTAAGCCACTCATCACGATTCGGTGGATGCAACATGAATCGAGGCAACATGAAGGGGTCAGTAGGCCCTCGGGGCGTGTGCTCAGTTCGAGCTCCATACCCTTGTGGGATGTTGCTGGGGTTGTGAGGGTCAGGGGTCTTCACACATTTTCTGAGTCCAGTGAGTGCCCCCAGTTCGGACCGGCTGTTCGCATGCTATTGAGACTCCGGCCCAGCTTCGTGCCAAGGTTTCCACCACCCCCTTGGGTACCAGGTGGTGAGCCTGCAGGTGCTCCCCGCTGGGGAGGAAGACCCAGCCTCATAAGTGTTGAGTCCTGTATGCGCGCTGGGGGATTTAACGGCATCTCTCTGGAAGACTTATGTGAGCTGGGGGCTGGGCTATGCCCACAACCTTTGCAAGGTCTAGGACCTTAACGGTGCCTCTGAAAGGTCCTGACATAAGTAGAGTGATTCCTGACCCGCATTGGCGTCCGAGAATTTTTTATTCTTCAGATTGTGTATAAATACAAACGTTTTTAAAATGTTTTGCAGCCTTAGAAAACACATAAATGATTAAAGGTCAGTTTTCCTTTGGGAACAAGTAAACCAGAACTGCCACCATGTGATGTTCATGGGCTACTTTTATGCTCTGTATATCAGTGGCCTGATGTATGAAGCAGATTCACATTTAGTTTAAGTAAACAGAGCTTATAGCCCCAAAGAGAGTGGGTTGATTTTGAGTGGGTTTTGTTGCCATGGTAGCTACACAGCTACAGAACTGCAGATATTCTGGATTAGAGCCTCAAACTCATACTTGACAAACCAGCAAAGTAAGGGTGTTCGAGATCATCACAGTTAACCATTAATT
The DNA here is from genome assembly GCA_033220385.1 of Triplophysa yarkandensis. Classification (NCBI taxonomy): domain Eukaryota; kingdom Metazoa; phylum Chordata; class Actinopteri; order Cypriniformes; family Nemacheilidae; genus Triplophysa; species Triplophysa yarkandensis. The sequence goes on along the minus strand of CM065677.1, from coordinate 5,772,266 downwards.
GTTAACCATAAGAGGCATTTCAGCAGGAAAAAAGTTAGGAAAAAAATACATATATCATATATTCTATTACTAAATAAATCCAAGGAGGGTGTTTAATTTTTATTTAAGTCTGCTTCCGGATGATCTTTTTACAGTCATTTGTTCATCTTTTTTATTTTCATTTTATTTGACCAGACTTGTATTCACGACTTGTTTGTATCGCTATAAACATAAATGTAGTTGTAAATGCATTTTAAATATGTTGGTGGTCAGCTTTATCATCAATGCAAACCTGCAAAAATTATCTGTGTAAAAATTAAAACATGTACACAATCAACAATTAACATATCGCTTTTCTGAATTTAAAATGGTTTTAAACTTCTATTAATTTCTTTCTTTATCTTTTTTAAATTAAGAAGAGAAAACCAAGCAAAACCCCATCCTTTCATGTGCACCGCAAGCTGCATGGCTTCAGGGTTTTCAGGGTTAACCTTAAATTGAGATAAGGTTGATAGCGTCATGAAACAGATTAACAATATTAACCAGTTTACATGGGTCCTTAAATTGTGGTTGTAAATAAAAGGTCTAGAAGTGTACAAATAATACAAATAATTGAAAATATACAGTAAATAAATATACCACCAACACAAGAACTACCCTGGATTGTTTGCTGAAAACATACTTTCATGCTTGAAAATCATAGCAAGTACAAAAGTACCTGTATTACAACAGCCATTTATTGTCATGATATACTTAAACGTTTAGAACAAGATTTAACTCTCAAGAGATTACAAAAGATTACCAATTATACATTCACAATTCAATATGAAATTATAGCCCTTTGAAGACCTTAGTAGTACACTCCTTAGATTGCAAGCAGGGACAAACACAAACAGACACAAGCTGGAAAGACTAATTCAATCCGATTAAATAATTAATTAATTTATTACTTAATAGTATATAATTGTACTATTTTGGGATTAACCATTCCTGTGTTTTCATTAAGTCTTACATAAAACTACACACAAGCAATAAACTTAGCGAAAGTTTAAAGATTATTTCTCCAAAATGGAATAGATGTTTGTCGTGGAGCAACACCGCCTGAACAGGAAATATAGTAATCACTTGTACTCAAACACTCAATTGTGAGTTTGAGACAGGAGAAACAGAATTCTTTATTACATCTCGTGCACACGATATTTTTGCATTTCTCTGTATTGTGTGAAATGAGTAAACCACATGTTGGACAAGCACGGACAGCTGGACAGATAATATTACCAGCATCTTTTAAAGTGATGTCTGCACAATCTCGGAGTAAATCCAGATCTTTATTGCTGCATCCTTCATTATCACATCGATCAGATCGAGGACGATTCCCCTTCCATTCTTTCTCACACTGCCAACAAAACTCAAAGGTTCTGCCGTACTTTGCAGAGCACACTGTACACTCAACACAAATATTCCTCGTGTCGGTTCTCTCGATAAACCAGTTACAACCTGGACACTAGAAGACAGATCCAATTATTTATGTGGATATTCTCTTAATAATTTACTCAAGTTCTAGACAGATGCATACTTACATTCTTGAGGTCTACTTGTTTTCTAGTAGCATTGCTGGCAAGTTTTTCCTCAAAGAATTGTTGTTCTTCAAGTGTGAGTTTAGCCAGTTGACGGACTTCACAGTAAGACCACACTTCTTTACACAGAGGACATCTCAGCTCTCCTTTACCCTTCAGGACATATCAACAGTTCAAAATCGGGAGTATTTCATGTTTACTTTTTTTAAAAGTTTATAAAAAAAATCCCAAACCAAGAAAACTAGTTTTTGTGGTATGCTGATGTAATTTTGTTAAACAACTATGAACGAATACATTTAAACAACACTTACATCAATCAGCTGTATTTTGCAGTATTCCGTCAGTGTATCTGGACCAGTGATGTGACCACAGGACAACTGTGCTCTTAAAACATCTTCTTCATCATCATACGGATCTATTGGGAAAATGTCGTACTATTCTTGATTACTCACAATTGGTTCCAATGAAAAACATTTACAGTACTCCACCTGTTACACTAAAAGAAAAAGTGAGTTTCTGTATTCATTAGTATTACAGTTTTTATTTAAAACTAGAACAGCTTGTGATTATTGCTACATACATATCTTTTTAGTAAGCATTTACATTCAGCTTCCAGGTCTGCATACTGTCTGGTTATCTGGTTGGCTTTTTAATCTGAACTAATAAATGACGTAAGCGGCTGACAGACCGAGGACAGTGTTGCCCAATTGGGCTCCTTTTGGTCACGTCCGACCAGAAAAGAATGCATTGGGCGGGTCTTTAAAATTTGGGCTGGTTTTTGATGTAACAGGCGGGATTTTATTTTTCACTATGTATAAACAGTATTCTTTATTATTATTTTTTTCTTAAAACTAACTATAAAATAAATTATATAATGTAGGATGATGTTTAAATTAGGTATGGGTCAGGTTAGCCAATAAGGTTCAGGGGAATCCTGTCCAATCAGACTTCAAGCTTGATTGGCGGGTTGTTGTAGGCTAATTCGTTATATCATCAAAATGGAATTATCATCATCAGTGATCATATATGATCATATTTATATCATCATCATCATCATCATCATCATCATCATCATCATCATCATCATCATCATCATCATCATGTAAAGTGGGGCGAATATAAAAAGTCCTACAGAAAGGATGGGAGAGCGACCAGTTTTTGACCTTTGGTAGGCGATGATACAAAGGCATTTTGTAAATACTGTCAATAAGAAATCAGAGCACAGTTAGATGATTTGAAAGAGCATCAATTCATTTGAAATTAAAACGAGAATTCGTGTTGATTCGCCCAGTGTTAAATGTTAAATCATAATAATAATTTTTACAATGATTATATAAAAAATACAATTAGTTAGTAATCAAGCACAAATTTATAAGTAGCCTGCTAATGCAAAAAGAAAAGTATAATGAAATGATTTGAGAATTGGAGCCTGCTAATGCAAAAAGAAAAGTATAATGAAATGATTTGAGAATTGGCCTATTATAAAAGAACTGTAGTTCTGACAATAGTAGCACAAGAACAATAACAAATGTTGACCTTGTGTTTTATTAAAATTATCATTTATATATTAAAAAAAACAGATGCACTGGGGCGAGCCTGGTGCTGTCCAATGTGCGATTTGTTAGTCTGGTTGTTTAAAAAGAAAAAATGATGTTTTATTCTATAACAGTTTTAATAACAGTATGTATTTTGGGCTGGTATTTTTAAGATGTAGCTGGGCTGGAAATCTTAAATCCAATCTGGCAACACTGAGTCCGAGGACCTCCGGAGGACGCAGCCTCCAAAGGAGCCAGAGGAAGGACGTGACCTCCTCGTAAACGATGCGTTTCAAACCACACAATAACATCATCAGACTTTATTCTTTAAATGTACCATGTTACGAAACGTACAACCCGTAAAGTGTTCTTACGTCACGTTTAATCATTTCCTCATGTTTAGTTGACATGTTTAAACAAACTTACCAATATCGCTCGTCCTTTTCACGAGATTAATTCCGAGATTGCGGTCATTTGTATCAAAGCGTTTCTCGCTGTATGACATGTTGGACGTCGGTCTTGTCCACGGCCGTCTAAGGTTTGTTGGGCATAGTTTCGTTTTGGAAAGGTTTATGCAAAGTCACGTGGATCCACCGGAAGTGAGTGTTAATCATGTCACGAAACGGATTCTGGCACAGCAGGTTTGCTACTGTGAGCCATTTTTAATAATGGACCCTTCCACGGACCCAGAGCTGATAAATGTTCAATTTCATAAAAGCCAATCAATTATAAATCATTTGTATGTCCACAACAAACAAAAGTAACATGTTTGATATTATTTAAATTGTCTTTAAAAGATCTATATGTAAAAAGTCAAACATTTTATCACTCTATGTGCATTTAGTGGATCTCATGATGATAACATAGCTGATGATAAGCCAGAACTTATTTTAATGTTTAGTCATTTCTGGATCATTTTTGTTTCATGACAGACGTCGTTACATTATTTACAGTATAGTCCGTGGAAAAGGTTTAAAGAATCATGACACTTACATATCAGGACTCAATAATCTCCGCTCTCGATCGAAACAATATAACTAACCTTTTAAAGTGATGGTTTACCCATGAATATAAATTCTGTCATGTATTACTCTAGTCTGAAGTTGTTCTTAATCTGTATGCAGTACGATTGGTTGAAGATATTTGGAAGAACGCTTGTAAACAAACAGTACAAGGACTCCACTGACAACCATAGTAGGAAAATGACAGCGGTTGTCAAAAGTACCCTAGAACTGACCTGCATTCTTAAAAATATACCAAATAAGTTATGTATAATAAATCTAAAGTAATTTTCCTATATTCTAGATAGAAGCATTCTTCCAAATATCCTCTTTATATTCAACAGAACAAATAAATGTTTACAGATTTGTAAATAATTATTGAATTAGAATTTTTTGTTATACGATCACTTTTCAGCCTGCCCAATATTGTGAATGAGAAACACATGAAATGTGTTGGCTTAGGCTCTAGAAACTTTTATTGAAGACTGAAGCAGATCCTCACTGACAGTTAGTCTTTATCTACAAACACATCTGTTCAGTTCAGCTCAACAGAACTAACCAGCAACACACGACCAATGAGAATGAAGATCAGACCGCTCAATGCCCATCATGCACCTGACTTCCGAATAACTGCTGCTGCTAAAGTTCAAGGCATCCATGCATTAAATCTCTCTCTCTCTCTGTCTCTCTCTCTCTCTCTCTCTCTCTCTCTCTCTCTCTCTCTCTCTCTCTCTCTCTCTATCTCACTCTCTCTCTGGTCTCTCTCTCTAGTCTCTCTCTCTCTCTCTCTCTCTCTCTCTCTCTCTCTCTCTCTCTCTCTCTCTCTCTCTCTCTCTCTCTGTCTCTCTCTCTCTCTCTCTCTCTCTCTCTCTCTCTCACACACACACACACAACATCAGGAGCAAAAGCACTTTGTGGTGGTTTACATGTTGAGTTTTGATTCTTCGGAAATAAACATGTAAAGTTGAATCTAAGACTTTGTGGAATAGCATCAAAAAAAGTATAGCGCGATAAAATTTTAACCTGTTTAAAGAGAATTCAAATAAAACATTATTTTTCTAAAAAGTGTCTTTGTGAAAAGGGAAATAAATAATTAGAAATAAAAGAATCTAAAGTTAACAGATAACATAGAAAAACTCTAAATCAAATGTTTCGGGATCAAACCACACAAAGATGATTTCAGGAATAAATGATGATGTTTTTGGACAGCAGGCAGATTATTGTGTAATAACAGACAGACAGTAATGTTATTGACCTTAAAAACTCACTTCTGTCAAAATAAAACAAAGAGTTCGAATATTAACATTCATCATAAATCAACTGCTAATACAGTCAAAACAACAGCAGTCCGGATTTGTGCCGGTTATCTGTATGATCCCGAATCATCCTGGATATCTTGACACTTTTTTAACTGATCCAGAATCAGAACTTTGTGAATATATTCCAGATTAAAGCTCACAAACAAACACTCTTTCCTCTTTAGAACATCGCTAACAAAAAATACACACAAGACTCTACTGATATTCTTCATTGAGTAATGATGTCATGCAGTGTCACTCTCTCTCTCTCTCTCTCTCTCTCTGTCTCTGTTAAGTCCCTCTATAAGATATGCTAAAATAAAAAAGATTTATCATCGAATAAAGAAGTGAATAGCTTATAAATTATTGCATATATAATAATACTCTAGCATGATGATGGTTGTCTTTTATAGAATCTTAAGCCAAATTGTTTCGCTTTGGACAGATGTGCTTCAGTACTGATGACAAGAATGAAGAAAAAGCAACCGATATTCAAACTACACAAAGACAAACATCGACTTCCCGTGTCCAGTCCTCTTCAGAGCTCATGCTTTAACACAAGCAGTAAGACATCAGACTGTGAGATGTTATAAGGCATATCCAAGAGTCCAGACGTTAAATCTGTCCCGACCAAAGATCTGTGGGTTCCTACGGCGTCTGCGATTCATCCCGTAAGAGTTCTGATTCACTGAATCAGGATGAATCTACATTCAGAGGAGAGAACTCAAGAGAGCCGTGAGGATCAAGAAGAAGATGCTGAGAGATTGAGCCATGAGGACTCCTCCACCTGCACAAACACACACACACACACACACACACATCACAAACACAATTCAACACAAAACTCAGATACACGCACACCGCTGTGTTTTGTGGGATGTTTACCAGACACACGTATGCTTGCGACGGCTCCGTCTCCTCCGGCGCTTTGAGCGCGCACCTCCACCAGGTACTGACCCTTAATGATGGGCAGATCGATGGAGTGTTTTCCTGTGGTGTACAGACTGCCGTTGGGCTGACCTTCAGCTCTGTACAGCACCTGAGAGGTCAACACATGAGCGTTAAAACACAAATGAATCAATTAAAAAAAGCGATCAGTGATGTCCTCTGACCTTATATCCCTCAACCATGGACTCATTGACCAGCGGCTCCACCTGCTCCCAGGCGATGTTGAATTTCTTTTTGTTGGAGTGCATCTTCGTCCCAAGTATCTTGGGCGGCCGACTCGGAGCTGAGAAACCAAAATGAACTTTCCTTCAGCATATCATTTCTTTATTCTATAGTTCAGATGTCTTTGTGGTGGTTCGGTTCAAACTCACGCGCTTTCTTCGTGTGCACCTCGTGTCGGACGCTGGCGGGACCGTAACCGGCACCGTTGTACGCTCGCACCTCGATGTAATAATAAGAGTTTGGTTTCATGTGGTCCAGTCTCGTATGGTTCTCTTGACTGGGAACCAGCACATGCTGAGCAGACGCTTCGTTCTCTACCGTCTGTCTCCAGTACCGCACCTGACAGATGGGGCACATGGGGTTTAAAACAAGAACACTTTAACCTCAGAAGTTTTAAAGAGGGTTTATTATGAACCTGATATCTTTCAACCGTCTGTAAGTTCACAGGCATCCAGCATACAATGGCTTCAGTGGCTGAAAGCGGTCTCGCCTCCACGATTACAGGAGCCTCTGAGGGAGCTGAACACAGGAAAGAACCGCTATTATATTCTTCAAAAATTAAAGAGATTAATAAAGATACACTTAAAAGAAACAAAATTTAAACAAAAATGACATGACGTTTTATTGGAAGTTATGGGTTACAATTTAGAAAAGTGAAAAGTTTAGAAAAAATATTAAACAAATACCTTTTACTATTTATAATATTTTAATAAATGTATATATATGTTGTTTTTGTTATTTTGTTTCTGTTGTATTGTTAATATTTCATCATTTGTTAAATTCATCAAATGGTCTATTTGGTGTCTTTGTTTAATTATTTAAATTATTAAATAAATAACAATAATTTTATTATTTACAATAAACTAATCTAATTTGATTAAATAATTAATCTATTAATTAATCTGATAAATCATTTTTATTTGTATGCTGCTTATTTACTTGAAAAATAAAATAATAAATACAAAATATTTTAGTGGTAAAATATTCCCTACAATGTAAAACATGCACACTACAGACATCATGTCATTAAAATTACAACGTTATATAATTAATTCGATAATATATTTTTAATATATATTTTATTAATGAATATTACCCTGTAGGACAATAAAACATTCCAAAACTTTTAAAGTCTCTTTAGATAAGAAAGATGATCCATGACATTGTTTAAAAAAGACATGCACTGACCGTCCTGAGCCGAGTAGATAAAGTAGTTGTGGCTGAACGGTCCTTCACCCTGACTGTTGAATGCTTTCATCTTCACTTCAAACTTGGTGGACGGTGGGATGTCCGGATCTTTATGGACGTATTTGTGAGCATGAGGATCGGAGACCGTAACCTTCAGCCAATCACGTTTGTCATGAGGTCTGAAGGCGATGATGTAACCGAAGTTCCTACCGTAGTGATACTGCGGCTGGATGGGCTGCAGATGGACACGGAACAGATGTATTTAAAACATTCACAATAAAACAGAACACTTATGAATTACAGACATATTATTTTCAAAATGTCTCAAATGTAGACTGATACCGTCCATGTGATGGTGAGTTCTCTGCTGGTTCCTCCTCCACCTGCAATATCTGACGGTGCAACCACAGGTCCTACACTCCGAGAGTTGAAAAACAATAACGCTTTATGATATTTCCTTAATGATTATGAAAAAATATTATTAATTCTTCAAATATCAGACTGACTGGCTTCCATTGTGGTGGTTTTGGGCGAGGGGTCGCTGGGCGGTCCTGTTCCCAGTGTATTGATGGCAAAGACTCTGAACTCATAATCCGTCCAGGGTGTGAGATTGATCACCGTGGCTATTTCTGCATTACCCTCCACATTCACAGGAGCTAAACATCACAAAACAAGCACTAGCACTCAAACTAGGGGTCGCAGCTGTTGACATTATTCAAAATATCTCCTTACATGTTAAACAAAACAAAGAAATTAATGACATTTTGGACCAACTTGATATTTTGTAATTCATGACTAAATGTGTTTTCTGATGTGCTCACAGGTGGAAGCTTCCCTCCAGTCGTGTCCTGCTTTGACGTCTCTTTGCTGGATGATGTATTTAGAAATGGGACTCAGATTATCCGACCCATGACTCCAGGTGACCCTCGCGCTGCTGTTTGTCACCTCATCCACACGGACACCACCGGGAGGACCAGGAGGACCTGAGAGAGGTCACACATGAGATCACACATGAAAAACAAACAAACACTCAGGTCTCGGGTCTCCGTCTCACCTCGGACCACCAGCTCAGCAGAGGCGGAGATTCCATCCACAGGTGTCTGAGCCGTACATGTGTAACGTCCCGCGTGTCTCAACTGTGTGTTAGTGATGGTCAGCTCTGAACTCGATGTCCCTGCATGACCGTCCTGATATCACATGAATCATGACTTTAATAATCTTCATTACATCACGCAGAAACAATAAATGCAGAAGAAATACTTCACCATCTTGTGTCGGTAATGCTCTCTCTCTTGGTCAAAGTCGACCACATGATCGTCGAGAGTCCAGATGAATGTGAGGTCGAGGGTCGGGTCATGTGATGCGCCGCACTGCATCTCGGCGCTCTCTCCGACGCTGACATCGGTGTTAGATGGAGCCAGAGTGATTTTTGTGGCGTCTGTAAGACAGCGAGAGATGCGTTTACACTCACCGATCTGAATTCAGATCTGATCTGAGATCAGTTTATAAGTACCCGTGATGGACAGAGATCCCGTGCTGTTGGCTCGTCCTCTGTCATTCTCAGCGAAACAAGTGTATTCGCCCTCATCCGGCGTGCTGACGTTTACAATCTCTAAACTTCCGTCCTGCCATGTGAAAATCCTGCAAATATAAAAGATTTGACTGTATAAGAGGAAATGAAGAGGGGCCGGAGACACGAGAAATTGCAGTGACCTCTGACCTGCTGGAGTTATAAAGGAGTTCGGTTCCTTTGCTCCAGGAGATGACAGGCCGCGGGGCAGCTCTCGGTTTGCAGTCAATCACCACTCGTCCGTTTTTGGCAGCTAGAATTTTTGGCTTCACGGGGTTCCGCTCGAAAGAAGGAGCGCCGGCTGAAGAGTGAGTTTGTGGTCTTACACTTAAAACTGTTTGGTTTTTACGGTGAAAAAGCATTGAGAACCAAGCTCACCAAAGACTTTGAGTTCGGCGTTGGCGAAGATTATCCCGTGACGGTTCTCTGCGGTACACTGATACATCCCAGAATCACCAAACGTCAGGTCTGTGAAGCGTAACTCATGGTTCTTCACTAGCTGAAAAAATAATGCGAATCTTATATAACAAAAACTAATATTCGAGCTTAAATATTGGGGTCAGAGAGTTAGTCTTGTAATCAGAAGGTTGTTGGTTTGAATTTCAGGGTCAGAAGACAATAACTGAAGTGTTCTTGAGTAAGACATCTTACCCCTGTTTATGATAATTTGCAACTGTATAATACTTGTAAGTTGCTTTGGATAAAGGTGTCTGCCAAATGAATAAATGTTCATTTATTGTACATGTAAATTAATTGTTATTAAAAATAACATTTATACATTCAAATACTTTTAAAGTCTCTAAAGAAAGATTTAAATAAACTAAATATAGTATTTAAATGCATTCAATATAATGCAATATTCATAATAAATGTAAGGAAATATTTTTAAAAAGTTAATTAATTAGATAAAAGCACAATGAACAAATGCATTATAAAAAAATAAAATAAAAATCACATATAATAAACAGAACAGTTAGAAATATTGATAAATTACAATATATTGTAGCATCTTCTACATAAAAAGGTTCGATTTAAAGCATATTATTTAAATTAAATAAAATGCAATGTAATTAAAAACTACAAAGTGGTGATTTTTTTATTAAAAAGTAAAATATAATATTCAATAATATTATCCTTAACAACAAGTAATAAATAAAATAACTTTTAATAAAAGAATTTGGTAATTTACAATTATTTTTATTATTATTATTATTTCTAGTAGTAGCAATAAAAATAATAATAAAAATAATTGTAAATTACCAAATGCTTTTATTAGTTATACAATTTGTGATTCAATTTAAAACAAGTGCATGAAATGTTATAACAAATAAGGACATATTTTGGCATCTTTAATTATCTTTGAAAATCAAACGAAAAGTAAAAAAATAAAATTAACAGATTCTTTGCTTATAAAATATATTTTTAAGATGAAATTTCAGTAAATCATTATGAATGTTTTATTGAGCAGTTAATGATGTTCTATTAATGCAGAAGGATTATGCAGGGTTTATTAGCATTCCCTCCTGCTGGTATGTATTCTGCAAAGACTCTTTCAGGTCTTTGGATCAGAACGCTCTTGTGCTGTGACCGGAATAAGAACTCGCTCCAGACGGATCACAGCCAACACAAACTCATTTATCTCACATTTATCGACCGCCCCTTCAGGATTTGTGTGGAGAAAGGCAGAATTATTTATGAAGCGTGAGGGAGAACAGAATCACAAAGCATTATCAGATGGACCCGTGCCCATACCTTCTGTCCGTTCTTCAGGAAGTGCACGTGAGGTTTGGGTTTTCCATTGGCCACACAGGACATGATGTAATGTCCTCCGATATCTCTCTCTGAGCTGGTGATCTTCTCAACCCACTCGGGAGCCCCTGACAAACACACACAGTTAACTTCTAACCCTAACCAGTAATATACCGCTCATGTAGGACACAATCTCACCCTCCACAAAGAGACGTGTTTTGTGTTTGTCTTTGCCTTTAGAGTTCTCAGCTTCACACTCGTACAAGCCCTCGTCCTCATACTGGAGGCTGAAGAGATGCAGGAGACTGCCGGCCATACTGATGTCATGACGATGAGGCGGCAGCTCACCATCCACTTTCTTCCACTGGATCTGAGGGATGGGGCTGGAGCACACACACAAATTCACACATGCACAAGGTACAGCAATAAAATACACATCTTCACATGCACATAGACAAAAACAGCAACGCACAGAATGGAAATATATGTTGTTTGTGTCTTTATTTGTGGGTGTGTTTATATATGTGTTTAAGCGTTCACACATGTCTCTGCATTTACCGTGTTTATGTGTGTGTGTTATTTGTGTGTGTGTGTGTGTGTGTGTGTGTGTGTGTGTGTGCGTGCGTGCGTGCGTGCGTGCGTGCGTGCGTGCGTGCGTGCGTGCGTATTTGCATTTGTGCGTGTCCTTGTGTGTGCGTGACTGTGTTAGTGCGTGTTTGTGTTAGTATATTTGTGTGTATCATTGCATGTGAGTGTACACTACATTAAGTGTTTGCAATGCAGAGATCTGCAAGAAATTGTGCACTGTAACCACTAACCCTTATGTCCACACTTTCACACAAATATATGACAATCCATCAACACAGCGTTCTTCCCTTACTTTCCCAGCGCGAAACACTCCAGCGTGACGTTCTGACCCAGCAGTGCGTATGTGTCTGGAGATTTCACTTTAATGTCAGCAGGATATTTTCTCAGAGAACCTGCACCAGAGCAAATATATGACGTGAAGCTCGGTGTCTTTGCACACAACGGCCAGCAGATGGTGCTCTGATGTTTGTTATGTATTTGAACACTGCGATACATGGGCTCATGTCATACTCACGCTCGGGCATGGGCACCAGAGGGATGAACTTGCTGAAAACGCTCTTGGCGATGGACGGACTGGAAACGAAGCAGGAGTAATTCCCGCTGTCTGCGGCCCGGACTGTTGATATGTAGAGATTCCCGGTGGTCTGAGACACAAAGCGACGTTTATCCAGAGGAATGAAATCTGGAAACTCATTCAGCATCCAGCGGAAAGACAAATCCTCTGTTGATAGAAAAAAAGAGAATCTCTTTTTATCGTTCGTTAAGAGGGTTTGACGTCAATCTTGTTCGGTCTAGTGAGAGTAATATCAGGCGTAAGGGTAACCTGGGAAATGTGGAGGCGGAGCACACAGAAGCACCGCCCCCTGCCCCTCCTTCACAAACACCGCCTCTCGTTCATCCGTAGAGAACATGTCCAGATCTAAAACGCATAGAGAAGAGACAGATTTCAGTGATGTTGTTAAAGGGAAGAAGTGACGTTATTCCAAAGAACTCACATCCGAACTGCACAGAAGCCGTCTGGCTGATGACTGTCCCAAACTCATTACTCGCAGCACAGGTGTAGTTTCCGATATCTCTGCTTCTGTCTGGAAAACTTATGATCAAATCTCCATCCGTCAGACTGTAGTGACTGTCATCCCCATCCGGAATGACAATATCTGTACTGTTGATACTCCATCTGTTAACATTCATGACATCACATCACATCGGAACAGAAAGCTTCAACAGTTGACATATGATTTATTTTTGGACTTTACACAAACCATTGTTTTTTCAAACTTAAAAGCAGGCATTTTGACACCATACAATTATTATTAATGAAAAATATCACTATATTGTTCTGATGAGTTTTTAAATCTATCTGTAGAAAAAAAGTTTTGTATTATCATATAGGTGTATAATTGACTGTATTATACTACATAAATATTTTTTTACATACATAAACATTTAAATAAAAAAATATTATACATTTTTAATAATATTGTGATTTAAGTTATATTTAATTGTTTTATATATATATAAATATATAATTATGTATTATTATATTATGTCATATTTAGTTGATATAACATTTAATTGCAAAATAAATCTTATTTTTTATTAAAGTTTTTATAAGGGTATTAATAATTTAATTGTTTTGGGCATGAGACAAACATTATCTTATGTTTTAATGGAGTTCGTATAAAAAAGAAGTATTTGTCATTGAGAATGATTGCAGAACACTAGTGAGTGTGCTCTAGTGAGGGCTCTTTATCTGTTACCTGTATGTGGCAGGTGGATGAGCTCTTGCCCTGCACATCAGTGTGATCTTATCCTCCGGAGACTCTTCAGGGTAAATGGTGTCGACGGGCTGCTCCTCAAACACAGGTCCATATCCGGACCACTCATCTAAGACACGACAGACAAGTTTTATTCCATCCTGACGATTCTGATGAACACTGTGTATCTACAAAAACAACAATCTATCGAGGAGGTTTACTAAAGGAGGGTTAGTAGGAGGTTTACTAAATTGGATGTATTGGCGACAATAAAACGTTCAGACATCAAAGCTTCTTCAGAAAACACTAAACGGATCCGTCTGCCAAAGACCACGCAGGGCTCCCGAGACTTTGATGGTAAATGGGTGAAGGCATGGGGCGGTCCAACTGCTCAGACATGAGACAAGAGCGAGCGCTGGGGAGATGTGTTACCATCACTTTAATCTTAGTGCCAACAAATGAATAAATATACAGACTGCCACACACTATATCAATTAATAAAACTATAAATTCAAAATATTTATGTAATCAAAATAGCTGAAAGACATTAGAAATGAAGCTTGATAATTTGTTATGCTCGTCATCATCAAACACTAGGGATGCTACAGCGCTTTCATGTGTTTTACATTTTAACATAAACTCAAGAAATGAGGGCAAGACTCACCACCAAATACTCCTGAAGATTCACCCAAAACTAACCCGACTGAAAAAGACAAAATAACAAGTAAATAAACCGGTTACATCTCAAAGACCATCAATCAGAGTAAATCAGTCTTTAATACAGATGAATACACTCTAAACATACAGAAAGGAAAGATAGAAATGTAGACTGGTAGATAGACAGACGAACAGAGAGACAGAAAAAAGACAGACATAAATTACAAGGAAGATACAATGGAAAAGAGAGAAAACCCACAGACAAATGGACAGTCAGGCAGACAGTCAAATAGACATAAAGACAGAAAAGAAAAAAAGAACAACACAGAAAGACGGACAGGCAGACAGAAAGACACACAGACAGCCAGACACAAAGACAGACAGACACACAGCTAGACAGACAGATAGACTAACAGACAGCAGACAGACAGACGGACAGACAAACAGACAGACAGGCAGACACAGACGGACCGACACACTGACAGACAGACATACAGATAGGCAGACAGACAGACAAACAGACAGACCAACAAACAAACATAGACAGAGAGACAGACATAGAGAAAGAAAAATAGTAATGTAGACTGGTAGATAGACAGAAGAACAGAGAGACAGAAAAAATACAGACATAAATTACAAGGAAGATGGAAGATACAATGGAAGAGAGAGAAACCACAGACAAATGGACAGTCAGGTAGACAGTCAGGTAGAAATAAAGACAGAAAAGAAGAACAACACAGACAGCCAGACACACAGACAGAAAGACACACAGACAGACAGACGGACACACAGACAGAAAGACACACAGACAGACAGAAAGACACAAAGATACACAGACACACAAACACACACAAAGACAGCCAGACTGACAGACAGATAGACAAGCAGACAGACAGACACACAGACAGACAGATAGACAGACAGACACACAAACAGACAGGCAGACGGACAGACAGACAGATAGACAGACACAAAGACACACACACACACACACACAGAGAGAGATCACAAAGATAGACAGACAGACAGACGGACAGACAGACGGACAAACAGACAGACGGACAGACAGACAGATATACTCACAGTTGGAGAAGACAGGTAGTGATATGATGAACAGAAGTGAGCAGACGTGTCTCATGGCTCTGGGCTGAAGGGCCTCTGGGATCATGACTTAGAGCAGATCT
Organism: Triplophysa yarkandensis; assembly: GCA_033220385.1. NCBI lineage: Eukaryota > Metazoa > Chordata > Actinopteri > Cypriniformes > Nemacheilidae > Triplophysa > Triplophysa yarkandensis. The sequence goes on along the minus strand of CM065677.1, from coordinate 5,757,013 downwards.
TTACACATCAGGAGATTCCCTGAACACATCCGAAACACAACACATACATCACAACACTAACACATGTCATTATTACACACAAATCACATCTTTATATAACTGGCGAACAAAATACTGGCGATATTAAGTCCACAGATATAGAATGGACACACAGTGATTTACTTCAGCTTTGAGACGGCCTACGCTTTCTGACCGACACACAACACAACTGTTCTCTCATCACATCCACCAAGAGTGCACAAACTCAGTGTGACATCACTGTGATGACAACACAAAACAAGCACATGAACCATGACAGATGCTTTACATGGACAAGACCTAAAGGGAAAGCCGAGACAAGTCTCAAAAGAAATACGTATAACGTATAAATACGTATAAATACAAAATACGAAATACGTATAAATACGTAAAAGAAAAACCGAATTCATAAAAATTATTATTACACATTTATATTATATTATGTTAATACTAAACATAAATAATCATGATTGTTTTGTCAGAAAAAATTATCTACTATATTTCAAATGTTATATATATATATTTATACGTATATACCATCTCTGTGCACTTTAACTTTGTTTGATTTTACTTCTGGTTCCTGATATACAGTCTCAAACTAAATCTATTTAAAATAACATACATGTAAAAACAATTATAGTCTGGATTAAGAAAAACATTCTTTCCGTTTCTGTTCTATCATAAAACAGACTTTAATAAAGAAATACATTAAAAAACATCACACCATGTAGGTGAAACACACACACACACGCACACACACACACACACACACACACGCGCACGCACACACACACACACACACACACACACACACGCACGCACGCACGCACACACACACACACACACACACACACACACACACACACACACACACACACACAGACAGGGACACAGTCAGGATTTTATCCTTCAGTTAAAGGTTTCCTAGCAACACTTTCTCCATCAGATGACTTTATTTTCATCAGCTCTGACTGGGATCTCAGCGATTTACATACAAATGTGTGTTTTACATAACTGCTGAAAACTATAACAGCAGACAGCCATGTCAAAACTCTCTCTCTCTCTCTCTCTAATGTATTTATATTCAAATCTCTCCGCACAATGTGAGCAGATCCACTGGGAAGGAATAAAACATATGAGGATTTCTTTAATGTCTCGATTAATTCTCATAGACGCCAACAAGATTAAATGGAAGGCACATGTAGACTCGAGATTAAGTCTACAGCTTTTTATTTTTCTCTTAAGAAAGATCAATGTCTTCTTTACGGATCTCAAAACTGCCTTAAGTGCACATACCTTTGCAAATTCTTATTATATGTGTCACATAAAAAATGCTGAATTTAAATTCGTCATTTTGTAAATATATATCTTTGAACGAACCACTCGAGACTCTGCATGTCTAGAGGTTTTGTGTTGTGCGTCTGCAACAAACTGCGTCTTAAAGATGCACAATATCAGAAAGTACATAATAAAGATGCTTTAAAAGTAAGAATTACATTAATCTTACAACATAGAATGAAGTGCAGGGGTTGACCTCACATTGATCATTTGGGATTAAATGATCTGTTAACATCACAGCCCTACCGTCAGAACACATCACAGAAATTATTCATATCTCATCAGAAGTGGAACAGAGTTACTACTTAATATTTGATGTGATACAGTCAAGGAGACAGACATACACTACTGATGATGCTATACCAGGACAAAAACAAAAACCCTTGTGTTGACCATTTCTTACTAGAACTTCAAGTTTAGCAGAACATCTGTGTGATCATACAGTCATGTCTGATGGTGTTATTGATAACAATCTCTCCTAAATGTGTAACAATCACATCTCCAATATGACAGGTCGTTGAATCCAGACGATGCAGGAGTCATGTGATCATGACATCAGCCAACCAGAGACAGAAACCAACCCTTCTGTCAACATAGGAGAGTGACCCAAAACAAAACATGACCTCCTTACACCTGCTGACACAGCACAAAACATTTGATTCATCAATATCACATCTAGCTACCTTAATAAAACAACAGATATGTACCGGAATATAAACCTTTTACTTTCTACTGCACAAGGCAGAAGATAATTTGAAGAATGTCAACAACATTGCCTGCCGTTGTAAGAATTCACAACCCCCGAGACATTTCTCAAAATATCTTTTGTGTTCCACTTTAAAGTCACGTGAGGGTAAATAAACGTCCCATTTTAATCTTTAATGAACTGTCACATATATATTACACAATTGAAGGATTGTGAGGTGCAGGATGAAGCAATAAACCAGCAAACCCTTGACTGACCTTGCGCTTAATCCTTCAACATTATTTTCATGTCGACTCAGCGGGTTTGTGTCGAAACTCGCTGAATAACCAACCAATTCCGGCATGAACAATAAACAGATTTAACCACGAAAAAAACACATCAATAAGAAATGCAGACGTTGTGGTTACTTGATTAATGTGTGAGAACTTATCGCTCGGAACAGAAGCTCAGAAATCTCGGCGCTCCAGAGGACATGACCTCTTCATCGGTACATAACAAAAAAATGTGATCATTCTTGGACAGTTTCTTTTTCATCTTCCTATACTGTGCATCCTCCAAAAGATGTGTTTTCGTATCTGTGTCTTAAACCTTTTCTTAAAGACATCAGCATTTCCAACTGCCCCAAATCTTTTGTCTCGCAAATAAATGAGCGGAGCGTTATCCGAGTTAAGGAGAGATCGGATTAATTCCCCGGACGGTATGACAGCCGTGCTAATGCGGGTTGGCCCTTGAAGGAGCATCCCTGCTGGGAGCGCTCGGAGAGAGGCGTCTCCGGATCACAAACGTGGATTAAATCTCTCAAACCCGACCTCCATCTTCGTCCGGCACCACAGAACACCAGCACTCCATCACTAATGAGATCTTCATCATCATCACACAACCCCACGGGACAGAGCTTACAGAGACATTTACATTCAAGCTAAGATCTTTCTATGATGGGGTGGAAGACGGGAGCCTCAAGAAAAACCACGAAAAAAGAACGAGAGAAAGGGGAGTTTAATTGTTGAAACACATTGAAGGGATATTAAAAAGGGATAGTTCTTAAAAGTCATTTCAGCTGATTGTATAACATGCTGATTCATGATATTCATGTACAGTACAGTACAGAGCTTTCTGTCATAATGCTGCAGTCTCTCAATACTTGACTAATGAAGCTCATACCTTATACACATGTCAAGGTTACTGCGTATTTAAAGGGATACTTCACCCAAGTAATGACAATTCTGTCATGAATAACTCTCCAATCTGATCCTCTATGCTCATCAGAGCAAAGTAATGTATACTCCAAGTTGACAAAAAAATTGACATACTGATCATATCGACCCTCATGTGTTTTTGTATGTGACTCTTTCTTTTTAGTGGAACGCAAAAGAAGATATTTAGAAAAATGTACAACTGATACAATTGAAGTATCCAGTTTGGTTTCGGTTATCACCATTCTTCTAAATACCTTTTTTGTTTGTGAAGAATGAGAGTCACACAGTTTAATATGAGGGTGAATCCAGAAAAAAACTCTGTCGTTTTTGCACATCATCAGACACACGGATCACATCTGTCTACACCAATCTCACGTCCTAGTTTTATCTTAAATGAATCCATTAGAGTTTTAGGACATTAGCTTCGGTCCTCTGCTTGTATTGTCATCTTCAGAGCTTTGGATTCAGGTCACAGGTTTCGCTGTATAGAATGTAAGAATCGACGGCATGAACACACTAACAAGGACTAGAAATCAAACACACAAAGAATAACAGAACCATAAATGAACAAGGTCAGAGCCGGACGTCGGACATGTGTCTTTGTTTCGGTTCTCATATACCTATTTCATATGTGTAGAGCATCTCACTCGCTCTGAAACGTTCATCTATGTGTCCGGCTCCTCAAACAAACACTGTAACCCTCAGAGAACAATGTTACATAAGAGCACTTGTACTGAAATGTCCGTGTATGAGTAATATAAACTACATTATTGTGTACACACGGGACAAAAGCTACATCTGCAGACAGGGCCACACACACACAGCCCATTTTAATTCCTACAATGCACCGATTGTAAGAGTTGATAAAGTGTGTTTGGAGTGTTGCTTGCAGACGTCCCGTCGCCCTCTTCAGCGGGCACTCGCCGACCGAACCGCAGAAATATACTAACCCTTCAACAATGAGGAGCTTCTGAAGCGCTGGTAACTGGCACGGCCTTCATAAATCCAAACAGAGATGGATTGTGATGTTCTACTGTACGGACCCTCGGGGTCTGCTGCGGCTCCCGTCGTTGTTTTAACTAAAATAAAAAAGTGACACAGATCCCGTGATCCAGCAAAAAACACGGACAAAGATGCTCAGGGTTGTCTTTGTGTCAACTGGAGCTTAGATTTTAACTAGGACACTAGGATAACTTCTCAGTTATACATCACAAAATGTGTCTGTAATAATGCTACAGAAGACAATATTAATATGGACTGAAACCTTTGCTGTTGATGCAATATGCTAAGAAATTATTTTTCCGCAGGTCTTCAACGCATGTGTCTGTTTCATTCATGACAAACTCTAAAGTGAATCACGAAAGCTGAAAAGCATCCGTGTGTCCGTATGTCGGTCCATCTGTCACCTGATCCTACAGAATGGAGGTTTCACCGCACCTTCCAAACCCACCCCACAGGGTTACAGAAGAGCGACGGCACGGAAAAACCAGAAACAAGCCAACTCAACGCTCGGAAAAACGATAAGGCCTCAGAAATAATGCGATTCCACCCGCGCAAACACAACACTCACGGTAAAAATCTTTAAGGGAAAATGTATACGAGAGCAGAGCGGATCCCTGTGGAAAAACAGTTGGCCATTAGCGGGACATCTGTTTACTTCCGAGCCGGTTTGTGTTATGTTATCTGCTGGGATGTAATCGACAGTGAATGTGAATCCTATAAGATAATGACCTGCTCTACTGATGCTTTCTGGGCTGTTTACTTGTTTACAGTTCCTTCTGCTCCATCCATTTAATATGACAAAATCAACGAGGGTCTAAAAGGAAAGTTTAAACCTTCTGTTTATGTAGTTCCATCAAAATGATGTTATTGAGAAATGTCTCAGCAGTTTTGTTTTCATACGATGTCAGTGAAGACCAAAGTTGTTCGATTTCAAACATTCTTCAAAATATCTTCTTATGAAGCAATGAGGATAAAAAATGTGTGATTCTTCTGATTCTTTTACTTATATTACACAAGATATAAAGAGCTTGACACAAACGAAAACAAACACAAGTCTGAAAACAACGATCAATAAAATTCCTTCTAAAGTTTACAACAATGATGTTTTCTTAAGCAGTTGGGTTAACTGACTTTGAGAAGAAGATCTTTAATTGACGGGAAGTGGATTGGTCATCCCACTGTCTGATGATCTTGCCGATAAGCCGGACATTTGGACATTAAGCTGATAAAGACATTAAAGTCCGGACTGTTGATAAGAGCAGATAACACAGTCCTTCAGATCTGACCTTAGAACAGCGACACCAACACACAATCAAAGAAAGACATCGCAAACGGCCAAAAGATAGAAATAAACCAATGAACTATTGCTAAAACATTTACATTTTATATAACAACGTACTCTCTATATGTGGGTATAAACTTCACATTCGGCCCACGGGTCACTTTAACATTAATCTTACAGAAAACTCATTTATTCACTCGTATGTCATCAAATTGATATAAGACATTCTTCTACATATCTTCTTTTATTTAGCAGAGGAAAGATGCAGGGGATTAACAATGAAGGATTTTTCGTCTAGGTTTTGGATTGATCCATGTCCATGACTAAACAGACAGACAGATGCCTGTGAATGTTCTCGGGATCATTAAGATTATTGATGAGTATTGATGTTTAAAATGCAGAGGAAGGAGCTTCAGTATGTTGAGTGCAGAACAACGATAAACCCTGAAGACCATCATCAACCTCCAGCAAGACGTCTTTAAAGAACACCGTCATGCTTCTATGATTCTCCCTTCACCACAGATGAATTCTTTTCATCTCTATTTTCTATAGAGCTTTCCGAATTCTTGCATTGATGTTAAGCAACTTTGCAGAGCAATAAAACACTCTACACAAAATGAACCGACATAAAAAGAAAAGTAACAAATATTGGAAAAAAGAACATTTACCAGGCCTTCAACAAAACACAAATCTAGACTATTTCACATGAGCTTCTCTATTTATTTATAAGCCATTAGTGTAGACTTATTTCATCAATGTCCTTTCAGAAATACTGTTTAATACTAGGCTAAAATCCTGAATGCAAGGCTAAATAATTGCTATATTAATAATTGTAAAAGTCAAATTTCTTGGTAAAATCCTTCAGGAAGTCTGGGCCGTCATCTTTGCATGTTTTACCCAAACTTTGGTTTGCTAAACTTAAATTGTTCTCAATAATGATATTTTTATTTGAAGGTTGGCCTTTCTTAAAGAAAGTGATATCTTGATATTTTAATTCTTGAGTATTACATATAAAAACATTAAAATAAATGAGATGTTATATTGAATAATGTTCTGCATGCGGTCTGAGAGAATCTGTATGATGTTTGTGTTTGATTCTGGATCCAGTAATCTGGTTCTTCACCCATTAGAATACTAATGTTCTCACATCAATGTGCTGTTCAAAAGCGTCTCGACCCGGCCAAAATCACGGAGACTGGCCGGCTGTCAAACACACACACAACGGTTATATGTCAAACAGATGACTTGACATATTTTTGACTAGAAAATCCTTTTTTGCTGAACAAATAGTCATAAACCAGAACAGCCGTTACCAGGATAAACACAAAGTGACAACTACATCGCTGCTGAAGATGAGATGAAACACTAAAACAACAGCAGTGTGTGTGTTTGTGTGTGCGTCCGTGCGTGTGTGTGGATGTTTTCCTGAGCGCTTCCGGCTCTTTCACCAGTAATGGGATTGTGCACTTCCATGCATTTGCACCGGAGCCAGCGGTGGGGAGGTGAGACCATCGATCTGAGAACTATTTAACCACCCAAGGCCAGAGACCGGCCCTAAATCTGTAATGAGCTCTCTGAAAGAGCACAACACTGTTTCTGCTTCACTTTATACCGAAAGACCTTCAGAAATCCCTCCTGATGTATTATCATCCATTATTCAGACGTGACAGAGGTCAAAGAGCACAAAACACTCAAAACACTGTCACTGTCATTCCTCATACCAATGTCACAATACACAAAATACAAATGATAAATAATAAGCATTTCTGAGACTATAAATGTTTAGATCTTACTGAATTAGATCACAAAATCTCTAGTGTACTAAAGATGAGAATCGGTCAACAGTCCATACTGCACACTACACACTCTATACTCTTCACACCACATCATGTGTCAGACATTATGCCCTACACAACATTCTGCACACTCAACATTAAAGTCATTACAGTTTATTTCACATTGCACAATACACATTCCATACGGCACACTCTATAGACCGAGGTCAATCATGCAAAATGCCCACTCTATACTGCAAGCTATCCATACTACCTACTGTACACAGTCCACACTGCACACTTTATCCTGCAACCTCTCATACTTTACTCCAAAAACTGCACGACACGTCCTTCATACTGTATAATACTGCATACTGCACAATCTTTACACTCCATACTCGACCATGCCATACTATGCGCACTCCATACTGCACACTCCGTAGGTCAAAATCAATACTACACAATGCACACTCTATACTGCACTTAATCCATACTACATACAGCACACAGTCTACAATGCAACCTCTTATACTTCACTCAAAAACTAGACGACACATCCTTCATACTGTGTTCATTCCATAATGCATACTGCACACTTTTAACACTCCATACTACGCACACTCCATACTATACAATGCACACTCCATACTGCACACTCCAAACCATACAATGCCCACTCTATACTGCACTCAATCAATACTACATACTGCACACAGTTCAAACAGCACAGTGTATCCTGCAACCTCTCAAACTTCACTCCAAAAACTAGACGACACATCCGTCATACTGTATACATTCTATACTGAGTATTGCACACTTTTTAAACTCCATACTCCACCACGCCATACTACACACGCTCCATACTAAACAATGCACACTCCATACTGCACACTCCATAGGTCAAAGTCAATACTGCACAATGTCCACTCTATACTGATCTTAATCCATACTACATACTGCACACAGTTCATACTGCACAATGTATCCTCCAACCTCTCATACTTCACTCCAAAAACTAGATGACAAATACTTCATACTGTGTACATTCCATATTGCGTATTGCAAACTCTTTACACTCCATACTTCACCACACACCCTAAAACCTAAAACACACACTCAATACTGCACTCTTAACAGGCCAAAGTAATTAAAGCACAATGCACACTCCATACTGCACGCAGTCCATATTGCACCCTTTATCCTGCAACCTTCATACTTAACTCCACACATTTAATACTGTATACATTCCAAGTTGCATTCTCTTTACACTCCATACTTCACCACACACCATACCACACACTCTATACTGCATACACTCCATACCACACACTCTCTCCTCTTTACACAACATCCTGTGTCCGGCATAATGCCCTACACAACATTCTTCACACTCGACACTGTGTACTCCATACTAGATACTTATTACACATTTATTACACATTTCATAGCACACACTACATTCTATATATGATCATATATAATGCACAATCTGTACTGCTAATAGCATACTGTGCCCTCCATATGCCAATACTGCACACTACAGTCTATCCTGTACATGCTTTACCTTAAAACACACACTCAATACTGCATAAAATCCATAATACATACTGTAAACAGTTCATACTCCAAACTGTATCCTCTATACTTCATACTTTCCCACACTGTAAAGCAGCACACTCTTTACTGTATATAGGCAATGGTACACTCCATCATGCACACAGTCTATTTTACACACGGCACATTTATCCTCTACACTTCATACATCTCACCAAATACTTAATACTACATAATGCACACACCTTACCACGTCCTGCACACTTCATCCTGCACTATGAACACTAGCCACTCTCAATACTCAATACTCAATACTGTCCTCTCCATCCTTCGTGTGACTGTAGAGAGAGAGCAGGTGCCCGTCACATTCATCTGCATTATCATTCACTTCATCAGACAAACTAAGGCAAGATTCATAAACTTACATTCAGATCATCGTTAGAATAAAACAATAATATCCTCATGACATTTACCCATTAGACATACAGTTCATACAGTTCATACACAGATGTATTCTATTCTCTTTAGATATGAATCTATAGTTTACGAACACTTTT
>CM065677.1:5677585-5745085 GCA_033220385.1 Triplophysa yarkandensis | reverse complement strand
GATCTGTCCCGGAGAAGATGGGTATAACCCACATCCTAGTGTCTGAAACACAGAGCAAACGCAAAGTGTCCTGAGGGGGTCTGAGACGAGTGTACAATATCACATGAGGACACTGGAGACATCACAACAGCCAGACAAGATAATGCTGTGATTGGTCAGAAGATCTGAATCCATCATGTGGAAAAACAAGGTCAAACATGAACCCCATGAAAATGTCCTTCAACCATTCGTCTGGTTACTGTACAATTAAGAAATAAACGCATTATTTTCAGCAGTAAGTGTATCAACATAACAATTACAAACAAACAAACAAACCTGGCACAAACCTGGATCTCTAAAATATAAAATAAGAAAATTAAATAAACGATAAACAACCAAAACTCTCTCTAATAATATAAATAACTACAGATAAAGTCCTGAGTGCTTCAATGTCTCTGATAAGATTGAAGACACCGAAATTGTAGATGTTTATATGAGAGACCATTTCATTTTTGTAATTATGTCTGCTCCAGCTCTATGTAATATTTACCATCGCTAAATCTATTCGACAACAAATACAAGAAAGAGATGTACAAGATGTACAAATACAAGACGCCAAAAAGGAAAAAGATCGATATTTTAATTTAAACTGCATTTCTAGATATATTGCGATCGTTTTAGATCGGTGTCTGTTGAATTTCAACAACATCAAACCTCAGGAATGACGGCGTGAAAATATAAAATATGTACAAATATTACTGTTGCTTTAAAATAAAGAAAAACTTGTATTATTAGATCTCAACGAATATGCCACAGTTTGACATGTTTCTCCGGTTTTACTGCATATCAATGCATTAGAATCAATATTTACGGCTAAAATTTGGTAGAAATATTGTTAGTTGTTCACAAAAAGAAACAAAAATACTAATACTATTATATATAATACTATTTTGTAAAAACAAAATAATCACTTAAAATGTGTCACTTTTAGTTGTGCATTTTTTATTATTTATTTGAGTCTAAATATTCACATCTAATTAGTATTTTAGATTTATTTCTTAAATTTGAATACTTTTATAAACTGAAATCTTAAATTGAAAATGTGATTTGTATTAATGTTCATTTATGTATTTACAAACGTGTTAAATAATTGTGATCTCAACATTGAGAAAAACTATTCTGATCTATTTACTTTATACTCTTAAATAGTACATTTACAACAGAGAAAACTGGTTTAGGGTCTAAATATCAGATTATAACATTTAATCTGTCTAATGAAAATCATCACCTGTATGAATGAGGATCACATCATAATCCCATCACAACATTACATTTACAAATTAGAATCACCTCACCATTATCAGATTATCTAATCTATATACAAACCAACATCATATATATCACATCAACACATTTACATGTGAGATTATCACATGTCATCTCAATTATGAGAATCACATCATAATCCCATCACAACATTACATCCACAAATTAGAATCACCTCACCTTACTCAGATTATCTAATCTACATACAAACCAACATCAGATATATCACATCAACACATTTACACGTGAGATTATCACATGTCATCTCAATTATGAGAATCACATCATAATCCCATCACAACATTACATCCACAAATAAGAATCACCTCAATTTTATCAGATTATTTAATCTACATACAAAACAACATCAGATATATCACATCAACACATTTACATGTGAGATTATCACATGTCATCTCAATTATGAGAATCACATCATAATCACAACATTACATCTGCATGACAATGACCTGGTGATCATCACATTATTCCATCAGATACAAGAATCATACATCACAGTATCATATAAGAAACATGTCATCCATCATGAACACAACTCTGATCACTGATGCTGAATATAAAGCTCATTAACATCAGTGATTCAATCACATTCCATTCTGTGACGTCATAAAACACGCACAGGTGATCAGAGTGATGGATACCGCGCGGACACACACACACACACACACACACACACACACACACACACACACACACACACACACACTGACACACACACTGACACACACACACACACACACACACACACACACAAATACACAAACACACAATACAGACACACACACATTCTTCAGGTTATGAGCAGAAAAACAACATGTGGAGCAGTCGCGAGCTCGCCTGCATTGCGGTACGCGCAGCATCCTCATCACACACACACACTGACACACACACACACACACACACACACTGACACACACACACACACTGACACACACACACACACACACACACACACAAACACACACACACACACACACACACACACACACACACACACACCTGTGGGTAGAGATCTCAGTGTGTTCGGGTCTCCGGTCGGTCTGACAGCGCGGGGTCTCGAGCGCAGCGCATGCAGCTCGAGGCTCATCTGATTGGAGGAGACGCGGGCAGAAGAGAGACGCTGATTGGTTAAAGCAGCTGCCAGACACTTACACATGTCTGTCATTGATAAGAGTTTATATTCACATCATCTGTTCATGATCAGCTTATAGATTTACATTTAATGCTTATTATGGGAATTATGACCTCTGTTAGACTCTACTGCTGAATCTGTCATAGAAACTGGTTTTAATGGTAAACATGTGATTATTATTTTTTTTATTATAATTATAATTATTATTATAGTCTGTAATGTTTATAAGGGTGTGCAAATAACCATAATCCATTATAATTTAAATTTTGGCTTTCAATTATTGTTAAAATGTATATTATTATATTGTTATATTGTTTTAATCTACATGTTCAAATCCTATATTAAATATAAATGTAACACTGTTTATAAATAATGTATTTATCGTGTTAAATGATCTCAACATCATCGATTATAATGTCATAATCAAGCAGCCCTAATGGATATCATAAACATTTTTCAACAATATTAATTAAGTTACTGCTTTCTGGACATCTGCTTGGATAAATGTTAATCCTAATAAAATGTTCCCTTTTAATCATTTACTTTATCTTAACTGTGTTAAAGCGGATGCAAATACACAAAATGTATGTTCGGGTTATGCTGGAGATGGGTGGGACGCTTTGTGCCATCAGTGTCTTTGGAAATAAAGATTAAGGGAGACAAGCATCAGGTCAAAGGTCAGCGTTAAGTGAGAGGAGGCCATTATAATCTATTATAATCCCCAGACACTGATGACACTAAACCAGATTAAACTATTAGCACGCACAAACAAATGACAACAATCGCTTATTCCGTCTTCACAAAAGAAATAAGAGATGCACATTTCAGTTTTATTTCTTATCTTTCCATTAAAGATATGGCATCCATAACTGTGATGTCATGATCAGAAAACTGCAACTACACTCCTAGATAGAATTAGAAAAAGGATTTTGTCCGCACAATTTTACACGAATCATTCATCAAAAGACTATGAATCTGTTAAAAGGAGTCCATTCGGAATAAATGAAGCAAATCGTTCCACTCGGGTGAAAGCGTCAGATGACCTCGACAGAATTACAAAAGCACTCCGGCATTTTTCAAAAACAATTTACCAAACAAGCTGACTAATATCTGCTCTCTGTGCATTAACACCATTTATATTTCTGTCCCTGTAGACGGTGTGTTGATGCATAAGCAGAGATTTAAAAGCACATGTTTAGCAGATTTATTGCTATCTGGACACACACGCTTGACGGGTAAGTGTGTGTGTCGAGATAGAGGGTTATGATCCATGGCTCAGCGTGGGGGCCGTTCCGCTGTGGGACCCCGGCCCTTTCGTACACCGGCCCTCTGATCCACAGGGATGTGGTTTCAGACCTTTAATCTCATTCATGGTGCACTGGGGGGCACATCAGACATCTCAGACGCATAACTACAGCACAGTCTTGCTGGTGCAAGCATATCACAGAAATCTTATTTAATATATCTGTCTTATCCCTGAACAACTTCCTTTTATTTATCTTAAAAAAACAAGGAGGTGATGCTGAATCATGATCCAAGATTCAGAGCAACATCATGTTATTGTACAGAGATGTGTGTAACACACACACACACACACACACACACACACACACACACACACACACTCCCTCGAGTCTCTGAAGGGGCAGAAAGGGGATGGGGGTAATTGAGCTGTGGGGGGTGGGGTGGTATCTGGGGAGGAGGAGGTGCAGAGGAGGTTGGCATGGCAACAATCAACGCTGGCATAATGTGATTCTAATTCATTCATTCATTACAGAACAGACGTCTGTTGGAAATAAAAGGCACCGAGCGTGCATGGACTGGAACGTTAGGATTGGACGGCGTTGAGAGGTCACTTCTGATTTGATGTTGCTAAGACACAGAGAGCAGAAGATGATTTCCAGGGCCGATAAACTGGAGGATTTTCATGTAATGGATCAATGCCTTCATAAACTCCATGTGCAACAATGAAGCCACTTCCATGCATTAGGATAAAAAGCAATAATGTCTTGCTCACTTGTGTATCACTGCACAATAATTATGATCATTCTGCCCAATGTTGACATAATTATTATTTAACACGATAACACATTGATGTTGGGATATAAGATAGTAAGTATTAATACATTAATCATTTCCAACATAAAATTAATCACATTTAATAACATATTAATAAGCATATATATATATATATATATATACAGGTTAAAACAAATAACATGAAGGCAGCACTATGAGTGTATTATTGCACAACATCACAGAGATTTGTAAGATCTGCTGGTAGAAAGAATGAGAATATAAATAACATGAATTTGATTTATAAAAGTAGTTTTTCCCATTCCATTGTGTTTATGCCATTTTACAATATCTGGACTTCAGCTGATTTCTGCTGGCAAAGCTTTTAATGTGTATATGTTTCTATATCTGCAATACACCTGTCAGCTTTAAATGTAGTTCAACTGAACAGAAGGTAGCTGATGGTTTTATTAAACTAATACAAATGAATAAAAACACCACTAGATGACGACAGAGTGACACAGAAGAGTGACCAAGAGTTCTCTCTCATCACAATCACACACAACTGAGAAACTGTCTGGATTTATACTGGATGAGATTTATACTCAAGAGCAAAACATTATTACATTAAAAAATGTGCAATTGTAAAATGTTATTTTGACCATTCAACTAATTAACTAAAATGTAACTTCAAAAAATAATGCATTAATAATTTATATATAATTAATTAATATTGTTAATTAATCATATATGATTAATAAATAATTATCTTTAAATAAAATAATTTAATCCACATTCAATTGTTATTTTCGAAAGGATTCCGACATGAGGAACATCGGTTCATAAATAACTTTATCCATCTTTTACTGTTTGGGATTTCGTCAAACTTTTAACTTTCTCTGCATTGCTGTGCTCAGATGTGACGTCATCAGAACTCGCCCACACTAAACCGCGCAGGTGGGCACACAGCGCACAGTGATGACATCATCAGCACATCATTTCAACAGGTGCACACATCACACATACAGAAATACACTTTTGTGTTTTTTTTTTTTTGTTTTTTTTTGCCCATCTGAAAAATATATTCAAGGTGGATTGTGTTCATGACGGCGGTGCATGTTTATTATTTTATTTATTTAGTATTTATTTATTAGGTCTTAGTGAGCCAGAAAGAGCAGAACTAAACAATCCTGCAAAAAAAGATCAGGAACCCAAATATAAAAATGACTCATGAGTAACAGAAGGCAGAATGTGTGTGCCAGAGTTAAGACCTCACCCACACACACACACACTCACAAACACACACACACACACACACACAAACACACACACACACTGTTGAACATACATTTACGAACACACACACTGTTTAACATACATTTACAAACACACACACTGTTTAACATACATTCACAAACATACACACTGTTGTACACACACACACACACACACACACACACACACAATCACACGCACAAACACATACATTCATTTAACTCACAAACGCACACTAACATAGCGTTGATCACACTCACAAACACATTCACAAACATACACACTGTTGAACACACACATACATTTGAACACACTCACAAACACACACACACTGTTGAACATACATTTACAAACACACACACTGTTTAACATACATTTACAAACACACACACACACTGTTGAACATACATTTACAAACACACACACTGTTTAACATACATTTACAAACACACACACTGTTGAACATACATTTACGAACACACACACTGTTTAACATACATTTACAAACACACACACTGTTTAACATACATTCACAAACATACACACTGTTTAACATACATTTACAAACACACACACTGTTTAACATACATTTACAAACACACACACTGTTTAACATACATTTACAAACACACACACTGTTTAACATACATTTACAAACACACACACTGTTTAACATACATTTACAAACACACACACTGTTTAACATACATTTACAAACACACACACTGTTTAACATACATTTACAAACACACACACTGTTTAACATACATTCACAAACATACACACTGTTGTACACACACACACACAATCACACGCACAAACACATACATTCATTTAACTCACAAACGCACACTAACATAGCGTTGATCACACTCACAAACACATTCACAAACATACACACTGTTGAACACACACATACATTTGAACACACTCACAAACACACACACACTGTTGAACATACATTTACAAACACACACACACACTGTTGAACATACATTTACAAACACACACACTGTTTAACATACATTTACAAACACACACACTGTTTAACATACATTTACAAACACACACACTGTTTAACATACATTCACAAACACACACACTGTTTAACATACATTCACAAACATACACACTGTTGTACACACACACACAATCACATGCACAAACACATACATTCATTTAACTCTCAAACGCACACTAACATAGCGTTGATCACACTCACAAACACATTCACAAACATACACACTGTTGAACACACACACACACACACACACACACACTGTTTAACATACATTCACAAACATACACACTGTTGAACACACACACATACATTGAACACACTCACAAACACACACACACACACACACTGTTTAACATACATTCACAAACATACACACTGTTGTACACGCACACAATCACACACACACACATACATTAATTTAACTCACAAACACACACTCACACACTGTTGAACACATTCACAAACATACACACTGTTGAATACACACACACACACACACACACACATTGATTTAACACTCACAAACACACACACACTGTTCACACACACACATACATTGATTTAACACTCACAAACACACACACACTGTTGAACACACACACACAAATACACAAACACATACACAGTTGAACACACACACTCTCACAAACACACACACTGCAAGTGTTCGACAGATGGCTCAACGCTCTCTCTCTCTCTCTCTCTACTGTGAAAAAAAGAAACCTACATAAATGCAAAGAAGATCATTTGAATCTTTTCATTTTCACAGACATGACTCTATATCCGGCCCTCACATGCTTTTCCAACTAAGATAACCAGACATTCTCAGATTATGAGAAGAGAAGAGAAATCCGATAGCATAACTGAAACTCAATAGAACATTTCTCAGCATTCTTTCAAGAGCAAAAGAATTAAACTATGGCCGGTTAAGTATGCATTTCTATTTATCGGATAAATTTTAGAAACATTACATCCTGATACCCATGAAATAAACGGGTAAGGGTGGGTCTGGGGTGTATGTGTGTGTGTGTGTGTGTGTCTGTCTAGTACACTTCTGATTGTTCATGAGCATCCCAGTGTTAGATGGTGGGGAAAGAAGGCAAAAACCAACATGTGCATAATAATTTCATGTATTTATTGATTATTATCAATATTTTATTAGAGTCGCTGAAATCTCCAACATTTCCAGCGAAACAACTGATGAAGTTAGTCAATCCTGAAGCTGCGATTAATGACATTATAAAACCCTTTAGAGAAAACCTTTAAATATTGTCTGTATTTCTAATGTATGATCCCAGAATGATCACAAATAGCCATAGATATACAGTTGTGTTATAAGAGTACAGCGTGTGTATTACTTGTATTGCAATGAACCTGCAAACTTTAATAAGTCGATAAAACATACAGTTATATGGGAAGAAAAAGAATAAACGATAATTACACCACAATAAACAATCAGCATATCACACAATAACGGGTTTTCCTTCAATAAAACAACTGAACCGAACTTCCTGCTCTCAACACCAAACTCTTCATATATTTACAAAGGTTCTAAAATCTTTATACAAAAAAAGTTACATTTGAAATTCAAACTTGATGCAAGTTTTAAAAAAAATAATCTCACACACGTTCAAACAGGTCAAATCTCACCCCAAAATAAGAATAAAAAATATACTTTTTCATAACGTAAACAAACCTGCTCTAGAAGCATTACAATGTTTTTTCATTGTTGCAATATTTATTGGCAATAAGCCCACGACAAAGGAATACTATGAGATTATAGTATAAGGATTTCATACAATATGGTTTTGTTTGTAGTACTTGATTAAATACGCCGAGGTTGTTGTTAAACCATCGTGTCTGGATTGAATTATTGTGGGCTTTAATGATCATGTAAAAAATATCACGGATTTAAAATACTGCAGATAATTTTATATTCCGACAATTTCATTCCTGCAGTTTATTCTCAGAAGACGTTTAATCAAGAGTATAAATCTCATTTTCAGCCCAGAGGGGAAAAAAGCATCGGATTGCTTTGGATTAGGGTAATTTTCACAGCAAAGACACAACCGCTCAAAACATCAACCCCTGCGAGGGCACAAGACGTCTGATGTGAGCAGGTTAGAATGTGCGTTGCTATGGAAACGGAAGTTCACGTGCAGTTCAGATGAGTAAGATGCTGACTGAGGCTCACGCTTTAGGTGACTTTAAAACCTGATCACGATCTCTCCTACAGAAGGCAAACAGGCATCATTGTTCTCTTGTGAAAAACTATAATACTAGTTATTATAATCCCAGAATAAAAAGTGTCCTGAACGTGCTCGTGGAGCATTCTTCCTGTTCATCAATATAATACTAGAAATATCTAAATGCATTTCCTGATTTATTCCTGATTTCGTCAGACTGTCCTTATTTCTCTGTGCTATTTGCAACAATAGAATATTGTCTTCATGCATTTATATACATCTATATGTTTGAGTTAGCATTGGCAGTCTCTGATTTTAGCTTAAACGTTGGTTGGCCTATCTGAAAGTCCTCCCAATCCACCGATCAAACATTTCATTCACATTCCTTCTCACGCTCACACAAATGAGTTCATGGCATTTACGGGAGACGGCGGCTCCGAGCTTTCGTGTCCACGCGGCCCATCGCGATCAGACTTCCCGCTGTACTGTCCAATGAAAGAGCCATCTTCATTGAACTGCGTGTCTCCAGAGTCTCCATAGTCAACTAAACTGTCATCGCTATCATCTCGCTTCACGGTCGCACTGGAAGGTGTTCGGCTCCCTTTAAGGGGTTTATGGTCCTCGTCGCTAAAATAGAAAAACAAGTGTTACAGGTGAAGTTCGCCATCAAACTATAAGACAAGTATCAGATGGACAGTTAGCCTTGGATTAGTAAATAAACATGCACGTTTTAATCCATAATAAATACAAAACAATAAATATTAATATAAAACCATCAGTGCAAAAAAAAAAAACACATGTATCACATTTCATTCATATTTCATTCCACGTGACATTTTCCATGTAATAAGAAAGATGTGATGAGATGGAACGCAAGCGATGACTTGCAGACACCTGCACAGCTGCATGACACGTGCAACACACTGAGCTTCATTCATGAAGAATCCCCGTGTAATTAATTCATTTAATGACACATTCTGTCTCGTTCAAACAATAAACACAACCAAACTATTTACACCGAGCTTCTTTCATGAATGTCTCATGAAATATCCACACAGACGTTCGTTCCAAATAAGGCCAAACAGCTGCAAATGAAGCGTTGAGAAAACCGTCAAATAAACTCGGGTGAGCCGAAGCAATGACTGGTCGGATGGACATGTGCCTAAAGCTCCTGCTGTGAAATCAATGACAGCGTTTCTCTCCATGGATCAGGAATGTTTATTCAAGACTCCAGCATGCAACGTCCAGCTTACCGAACCCAAGGCCGAGTGCCACGGACACAATGAGACATAAATAAACAGCGGAGGTCAAACTGAGAAGAGAAAGCGTATCTGAAAGTACCATCAGGCCCTGGAAAACAACACGGCTCCCGGTCAGCGTCATAACCCCAGCCCGGTCCTGCAGGAGCCGTTCTGAGTGATGCTAGAGATTAAAGAGCTAGCGAGATGACCGAGTGAAACAGTCATTGTAGTGATGTACAGTAGTGTTAACTCTCATCCAGGGTTTGGTTGTTAAGGTTTGTTCATGTGTCCAGCTTGTGACATGATGAGAATTTGCAGGAACATCATGATCACACTCTGCTCATACATTATTACAGTTTCTTGGACCTAAAGGAGCTGACGGGCAGTGAAAGGGGTGGAGTTACTGTAAATCTTGATCTTCAGAAACAGTCAATCATCTCACATACGAACGACTTACTCGTAAACATCATTACAATAATAAACGCTTGATATGATTGTAAAGAGATCAATCTGTATTTTGCATTCACGTACGAAATATGAACAGAAAATCCTTTTTATGACTCAGGGGAAAAATAAAGGCCATTCGGGATTGCTGTAGGAAAGTAAAGTGCGTGAAGGTTTGTGCGTGCAGAACATAAGCCGCTGGAAGAAATATTAAATTACAGAAGCGTCACAATTCAGAAGCATCACATAAGTTCATTATACAATAACTGGAATATCTGCATAATGAATAGAATCTGTATTTAAAGCTTATTATGTGCATAAGCGTTGAATAAATCTATGCAGCATAAGGAAAGTAAAACAGAGAGTCAGTTTAGCTACAGACAGAAATATTCAGAGTCCATCGATGCAACAGTTTATAAAACTAAATGTCACGTTAAAACCTGAAGTGTTGTGTGGAAGCACGAAATTCTTTATCCCTGCAGAGCGACTGCATCCCACATGAAGAACAGAGTGATGTCTGAATCCCAGAACCTTCATCCCACATCAGCACATTTGGAGTTTTGGGGTTTATTGCTCCTGAGGACTCTTGTGAGCTGAGAGGTCAGGGTGTTGAAGGTCAGTGTTCTCTCACCTGTACTCGCCAAACGTTAAATCGTCGTCCTTCATGGGCTGAATCTCAGGATCACCATGAGCGTCTTCTTTCTCCTTCACTAAGAGAAACAAAAGGAACAAACAATATTTGAAGAGTCACTCAACTTCACCTCGCACGTTCAGGTAAAATATGGCTGGAATTGCCCATGTAATCAATAAAATAATATTTTGAAATAATTTACAAATATATGTTATTTATGAAACATTTTTAGGGTAAATGATATTTAGGTTGTTTAATATCTCACCTGGATATTTCCCGCCTTTGTTTCTCTTGATGAAGCAGACGATGAGCAGGATGAGAATGAGTAAAGCGATAGCAGACATCAGACCGATGAACCAGCCCTGAGTTGCAATGTCCACTTGAGGACTGACCATCGCTGAGGAGAAAGACATGACACACAGTTACGCACAGCTAACCTTCAGCTTCAGGTCTGAAGTTCATGAGCGATGAAGAGATAAACTTATGTCTGCTTGAGGATTAGATCCCGTATAAACATCACACAAACAGCCACACATGCCCAAGACACATTAAATGACACTCCTCCTACGGATAATCGGATACAACCAAGCTGGTAAATACAAAAGCAACACCCATCAGACGCCGTGCAAAAACGTGGCACATGCAAACGCTCATCTGCTCTAGATTAACAGTGAGGTCAATAAGTATTTGATCACTTTGTGGCTATGCAAGTCCTTCTACTTGAATTGTATGATTTTTAAAACAAATTATTTGTGTCAAATGATCACTTGCGTGTTAGACAGATTTCTCTTAAAGACCTCTTATTTTGCTTTTAAAAGTCCAGCTACACTCTGCTCATGACTCTAAATTAGTGGCACATGTTTGAGGTCCTTAGCTGCCCACTGTGCACCCAACAGTCAGTCAAAATACTAAGAAGCAACATTGGAAAAACCAAAGAGCTTTCAAAAGACACATGAGACAAAAGCAAAGGCCTTCACAAAGCTGGAAAGGGCTACAGGGAGCAATTGCCAAGCAGCTTGGTGAAACAAGAACAACTGTTGGAGCAATTGTCAGAAAATGGAAGAGTCTAAGGATGAGGGTCAATGTCCCTCTGACTGAAGCACCACTGAAGATCTCTCCTTGTGGTCAATGATGCTAAGAATGATGAAGAATCAGCCCAAAAATAAACAAGAGGAGCTTGTCATGCCATGAAGAGACACAGTTACCAAGACTACTATCAGTGACACATAAAGAAGTCATGGTTTAAAATCATGCCCCGCACGGAAGGTTCCCCTGCTCAAGTCCCATTTCAAGGCCAGTCTGAAGTTTGCCAGGGACCATTTGGATGATGCAGAGAAGTCATGGAAGAAAGTCCCGTGGTAAGTGGAGACCAAAGTAGAACTTTTTGGTCTAAACTCCATTCGCTTTGTTTGAAGAAAGTATCATCCCAACAATACCATACCCACATCATGATCTGGTGGTGTTTTTCTGCAAAGGGGACAGGACGACAGTACTGTATTAAGGAGAGGATGAACGGAGCCATGTTTTGTGAGATATTGGGCAAAACAAATGCCTCCTTCCCTCAGTCAGAGCATTAAAGATGGATCGTGGCTGGGTCTTCTAAAATGACAATGACCCAAAGCACACAGCCAAGAAAACCAAGGAGTGGCTTCGTAAGAAGCATATAAAGGTTCTGGAGTGACATAGCCAGTCTCCAGAGATATATCTAATTGAAAATCTTTGGAGGGAGCTGAAACTTCATGTTGCTCAGCAGCAGCCCAAAACCTGAATGATCCAGAGAAGATCTGTCTGGAGGAGTGGGCAAAAATCCCTTCTGTAATGTGTGCAAACCTGGTGAAGAACTACATGAACTGTTCAACATCTGTAATTGTTAACAAAGGCTTTTGTACCAAATATTATTATTATACTTTTTTCTTACTTGACAACGTAATTTACAAATAAATTGTTAAAAAAATTTTACAATGTGATTTTTGGCTTTTTTAGATTCTGTCTCTTACAGTGGAAATGTACCTATGTTAAAAATAGACCCCTCCATGATATCTTAGTAGCAGAACCTGCCAAATCATAGGGGATCAAATACTTATTAACCTCACTGAATACAAAAACTCCTAGTACATGCCATTCACTTCACCACGATCACATGACCATCATGCACAACTGTCACATTTCCCACAAGGCCTAAGGGTTGAGGCTGAAATATTGCCTCACCTGGGACCTTAACCAACAGCTCTTCAGAATGATGGACCGTTAGGTTGTCATGATCTCTGGCCACCACGCGCACCTTGTAGGCCAAACCTTCTTTCAAACCCTTAAGAATGTGAGAGCGAGATCCGTTCACCTTTTCTTTTTGCCAATCTTCTTCACCTGAGGGGTGTTCAGCAACAGAGGAAACAGTTGAACATCCCATGATGTCTATTTCGACTACCTAGTTTGGTCATGCAAGTTAGATGCTCGACATCAGTCGGTGAAACTGAAAGTTAATTCTTAAACAACAGCGCTCGATTGAATCTATACTGACCCCACTGAAGAGACCTGCACAAAGCCTCTGGTCTGTTCACTGGGGTTTATGAGGTATTAACAGTATGAATCATGAGTCATACAGTATTAGTGTGATGCAGGAGATTATTAATCCGTGTAATGTTTCGGAAATATTTAAATTTTAAAAGACTTCATCTGTGATCCTAAAACATGTCCACCACAACACCACAAACATGCATGATGTCTTACTGTCGTCTATTATATATTCAACATAAAGATGGTTTTCCGGGCCCCAGTATTCCCAACTGATAAGCGGTCCGTCCTCGCTCAGAGACGAGCTAACATTTCCAAACGCAGGAGCGGCCGGAAGCTCTGAGCACACACACAGGAGAGAGAACAGATCAAACCCGCTCCATCGACCGACAAGGGTCATGGCAGAATGACCTAGGAACTTTGTCTGAGGTGTGAAGAAAAGCCTTGATGGGTATACTTGAACGGACAAATAACATCCTCATGATTGACACATTGTGGAAGTCAGATGAAATGAGAACGGTGATGGATGTGAGGTGGGCTCATGGGTGATCAGATTAGCACAGTTAGGGGCTAGTGGTGACTCTACAGTCTGTACCCTTGTGCTGGGGGGAGAGTGGAGAGCTCGAGGGAACGAGGGGAAATGCTGGAGATCCTGGAAAAAACAAACACACAACACACATATATATGCATGCAGGAGCACTGAAGAGAAGACAGCAGGTCAGAGGTCACTGACAGCAGGTGAGAGGAGGTGAGAGGGGAAATACAGAACACCAATGACAACAAACATGAAAGCAGGTTTATAACGCTTCCTTTTGAATCCAAAAGATATGTGTCTGACAAATACGCTTGTCATCCTTCATTAGTATACAAAAGCGTACCTTTATGAATGATGGTGATGGCCTCCTCAGTAAGAGCTGGTCCAGAGCCCTTCAGGGTTTTGGCACTGAAGTAAAACTTGTAGCGTGTGCTGTGTTTGAGGTTGTGCAGTGTAACGCTGCTGTGATTGGACGGGAGGTCCAGCTCCTCCAGCGTGCCCAAATCGGTGCTGCTATTCACTGCAATGGGAAGATGGACGGAGTCATTTAATCTGAACCACCGGTCTGTCATTTCTATAAAAATAATTGCATTTGGTTGCACCTGTCTGATACTTCAGGGAGTATCCCGTGAGACGTCCATTCCTGTGGTGAGGTGGACCCCATTCCAATGTAAGCGAGTCCACATCGGATCCAACCACCCGAAAAAAGGATGGAAAACCAGGCACTGGAGAAAATTCACAAGTGATTTACTCAACACTTTCATATCTCTTGACGACAGGACACATGACATTACACTTACCATCCTCAGGGGTCTCAAAGCGCTGGATGGAGGTCGCGGGACCCTCTCCTCGTCCGTTGAACGCTGTCACATAAAGACTGTAGACGCTGTGTGGGTGCAGGTGAGGCAGTCTTCCTCTGGTTTTATTGGGATTAAAGATCTCAGTTGTTTTTTCTCCGTGATGACAGTTGTGTCTGTGAAGGCTCCTCTCACAATGATAATGAATCTAAAAACATAAGAGAAATCAAACACCAAGCTTGTCATATGATGTATGTGTCATGGTTACAGTCATGTGATACTTACTTTGTACCCCTGAAGTTGACCTCGCACAGATTTAGGAGGAACTGCCGTCCAGTGGATCTCCGCCAGAGTGCTGTTCACCACATGCACCCGGACTTCCTCCGGGGCTGCTGAAGGAACTGCACAAATGGATTCTGTGAATTAGCAAATCCGACCAACAACAAGGTTTTATCTGTACAAGGAGTGACTTACAGTCCTCGCCCGAATGTCCAATGACAACCGCAGGTTTGGGTCCTTGACCGTAATCATTCAGAGCTTGAACCATCACCTCATAGGGAGCGAACGTAGGCGTCCCTGACACCACAAATTTAGCCACGTTGGCCACGGTGACAGACGTCCACTCTGTTTCGACGTCCTGCTGACGCCACATGACCTTATACTGGAGTCCAGGACCATTGGACTGTAGAGGCGTCAGGGGCTGGAAACAGAGAGTGATAAATAAATTCATACCAGACTGTGAAAAAACACAACTGTTTCCTGTCTTACCTTCCATGATATGACCAGATTGTTGTGTTCCGTGCCCACTGCTCTTACATCACTGGGGTTCTCATCTGGTGCTAAAAACATTCAGAAGCATAAAACCACAGTTTAAAAGTTTAATATGCACATATGTGTGTGCGTGTGTGCTGGTCCAAACCTGCAGGGTTGGTTTTGTAGTGGCGTGAGGGTGCGCTCGGCTGGCTGTAACCCACACCATTGAGTGCCAGCACTCTGAAAGTGTAATGGACATACGGCGATAGTTTCAGGTGAGCGGTCGTCTTCATTCCAGGAACTTCAGTGAGATTGTGCCACACACCGGCATGATGGAGACCATCTTCATACTGAATCAGAAACTCTGGAAACAAGACAGAAACACATATATGATGATCACATTTCATAAGGTCTTTTATCTTAGTCTTATACATTTTTTTACAAATTGACTGATAAAACTGGCATGAAAGAGAGGTGACATACTCGTGATGGGGCTGTTGTGGTCATCTCCGGGTATCCACGTCAGCTGTACACTCCTGGCTTCCACATCCGTCAGTTCAAGGTCGGTGGGCGCATCTGGCTGTTCTGAGGAGTCACACATCATCATTCAACGGGTTTATATCATAACAGATAACACATCGAGCAGACGGAGCAAATCACAGAAAGGATTCATCTGCACATACTTTGCATTTAAAATAGAGTCAACATTCACATGATGATTCATGCATTTCAACACAGGCGAAAAAAAAATTCTGAGCTGCATGGGAACACGAAAAGAAATGAGGCATCTCTGCAAATCATCTGTGGAAATTAATACAAGATTAAAACTAGAGGAAAATCGCACCAGTACAAATATCCAGCCGACACGTTGAAAATTATAGAAATAAATGTGATTAAACAATGGCATGCGTGACACACACAAGCCCATGGCATTATGGGATGCGATGTATGTGTTTACCGGAGATTACAGCAGGAGTGGGTGTTGTCTCTGAGTTGGCGGGGTAAGAGGAAGTGAGGAGGAAGTTTTAGTTTACAAATGACATTACTCATGTTTTAAATCAATATATTTATATTTACAGCAGATTTGTACGGGAAAACTGACAGATGAATTATTTTATTTAATTCGTGGATTTCAACTGTAACAATCACAGCCAAGCGGAACACATATAATGTTTAGTACATGTATATAGCAGTATTTTTTATCTAGAATTCCAACAGCTGTAAAATGTCTCTACGTGTGACGACATTCATATCTGATTTGAGTTTTGCGGACACTTACCAACCACAGTGAGAAAGGCGCTGGCTGAATCCTCATCCAGCGTGGTGTTCACGATACACGTGTAGAGACCAGCATCATCCTCCATCACATCCGTGATGCTCAGACTGTCTGAATCCACTCTGAACCTGAATCAGACACAAACATGAAAAAAGTGTAAGGAATCTGCTCGAATGTGATGATAATTTTCTTATCTTTATGCAAAGTAAAATTTCCATGACCTCACCTCTCATCGTCAGGAAGCTCTCCGTTGTCTTTGAGCCATATCACTGAGGGCACGAGAGATGGGTCGTGTCTTACTTTACACCCAAACACCACGTCCCTGTTCCGTTGGACCACCCTGTACTCCGGGGGTCTCAGGATTCGTGTTGGCTCTGAGAGAAGCAAAACTCTTCATTGCTTTTATTTATTAGGAAAACACACTTTTCACACTGTCAGCTTTTTGAGGGCCGGCTTGCAAATTCCATCCTTGCAATAAGCAGCTGGGACGCATGTTGTAAACTGAATGTGTTTTTAATGCGGATGAGACCGAGAGCTGATGTGTATTCTTCTGTTAATGGTCTCGCAGGATGTTGTGCTCTACACAGACACACTTAACTGTAGCTTACTTCCTTAAGAAGGTGAAAAACATGCAAGCTAAGAGCTAAAGCCTTTTAACCTGATGCGTAATGGGATGCCTGGAGCCATAAGGATAAACATCCTTACGCTTTTAAATGTGTGTACTAAAATACCGTCAACACAGCACAACAAAAACATCTGCAGGCATCTAGAATCAGAAGAACCTCTCACCTTTGACCTCCAGGTACACGTGGTTCTCAGAGATGCCGAGCGAGTTCCTGGCCACGCAGGTGTATTTCCCGCTGTTCTGTTTCTGAGACACGTGGATCTCCAGAGTTCCGTTTTTGTGGAACACGTATGGGTCGCCTTCTAAAATGCTGGACCGGCTTTCTTTAAACCTGTAAGAATTAATCATTTCCATTTGTGTTTACCGCTACATCAATTCGGTCTGATAAATAAAAACATACACAAACACATCCTTACCACGTGACCGCTGGGATGGGAGAGCCGAACGTCGCACACTCCAGCTGTGCAGGTTTGTTCATTATGACCTGATAGACTTTATTTGGCGGGGTGAGAACTCTGGGGGGTTCGGCTGAAACACAAACACGTTTGATTTGTCAAACAGCCTGATTTAGTGGTGAATATATATGAGACAGGTTTGATGAAGTTTGCCATTTTTACTTACCGAGGACATTTATAAAGGCATTGGAGAGTAAATATCCATATTCATTAGATGCGTTGCACTGGTAAACCGCGCTGGAGCCGGTCTGAACCTCTGAAAATATGATGGTGTCATCTTCCACCGTCCTGCTGGGATCTTTAGGAGCATCTGTCACCAAAAACACATCGTGTATGTGAAGAAGATATACATTTAAAAGAAAAAATATTTTCTCATGATGATTGGGATGTGAAGATCGTATCTCACTCTCTATCGGGACTCCGTTCATGGACCAGCTAATGATGGGTTTGGGTTGACCTCCTGCCCGGCAGGTGATCACGCCCGTCTCCAGTGGAGCCAGAACCAGATTCCTGGGAGGACTGATCCAGTACGGAGCAGCTGGGAAATAACAAAGCTCATATAAATATTTATAATGAAGATTTGTGGCATATGAATCAGAATTGATCTACATTCGAAACATTAACAGAGAGAGAGAATGAGTAGAAAGTCAGATGGGTTTTGTACACTCTAAAAAACAATTCATATTAGTAAATTTGTACATTTTACAATAATAAATAGCTAAGTTAATTTGTTTTTAAAATAATTAATTTGATTTTTGAATGTGCAATTTTACTGCAATAAATGATATAAGTAAATATTAGACAAAGGAAAAGGTGGATTTTTAAGTGTATTAACTGAAAATAATTAAAAATTCAAATAATAGTATATTTTTCAAAGAATAGAATATTTCGTTTAAAATTTACCAGAAACATTGCGTTATTCAGATTTATAATTTTTTTACTTACAATTTCCACACAATAATTCATTGGTTTTAAATCTACAATTTTTGGAGTGTTAGTTGTTTCACCAAAAGCTATTTTAATAAATTGGTAGAGCACCTTTAACAGTCACTCTGATGGTGTGATGGACGGTGCCATGACGGTTAGAGGCAGTGCAGCGATATTCTCCCGCGTCCGCCTCCGATACGTCCCTTATCCTCAGAGTCTTGTGGTAGTTCTGGAAGGAGGCGCGTGTGTTTGGAATCTCACCGCTGACTTTATTCCACGAGATCTCAGGTGTAGGACTGAATGAGGGAACAGCAAATCCCATGAATCCTCAATCATAACCAATGTAACATTCATGATGTGATGATGCCACACGGGTTCAACTCACAGGCCCTCTGCGATGCACTCCATCTCTAAAACATCTCCTCTGAGAAAGAGTTTAGAACTCACAGGATCCGTCGGTACCATGAATGAAGGCGCTCTTTCCTCATCCGCTCTGTCTGAAATGAAAAGGTAAATATGAGAACCCGATGTCTTTATTCACTCATACAAACACATACTGCATGCCTTATGTGCATTTATGAAATAAACTGAACCATTTAGGGTGCATAAGAACCTCAATTTAGAAAGGATGATGTCAATGTCTCCTAGCAACAGGTGTAAAGAGCTTTACATAGGGACTAATTTGCATTTCAGATATGTGCATAAAAGAATAAAAAAGCTTAGGCATTAAAAGATGAATCAACACGTAATGAATATGGATTTTAGGCAGAATGAGGTGAAGAGATATTAGTAAGTGGTGAGGTGAAAAAGATTCTCCGGTAAATGTTATAAACACTAAAACCTTTTTTTTTAATTCATAGTAATTTAAAACTTTATTCAAAATGTATTTAATATCAAGAAACATGCAGCAGAGACCTGATATTCCCATTAAACTCTTTCTTAAATGTGTTTGTAGGGTGAAAGAAGCCCTGGGGAAAGTTGAGGTTAGATTTGATTGGGTGTCAGGTTAAATTGGTTGGTTATTTTGGTAAAGGGGGTTAGTCACTAAGGGGCGCCATCACTCACCACCAAACAAATCGGTATCATTGAAATAAACTTCCATTGTGTCATTTATTGAATCCACTGAAACACAACAAAAAAAAACAAATCAAATCCAATAGAAATGAACGTAAAATATCATCAGAAATCCATGTGGAATGTGATTGGCAGAGGATGAAAACTCATAATGATAGGTGGGTTAAGAAAACAGGCGGTTTCACACGGCATTGACGGTGACATTTCTGAGAAGAAGAACTCTCGTTGTTCGGGCAGACGTTTTAATGATGAATGGACACTCAAAGCACCCTTGAACAAAAGCGTGCATTCAGCCACAGGTCTGCGGTTAGCCGCGTAACTACAGGAAACAGACGTCCCACAGATCTGCGTCAATCTCCCACAGGAGATACTTACTGTTCAACACGCGGACGCTGATGGGCTGCTTCTGCTGGATGGTCTGCGTGTGGGGGAATCGAGCGTAGCAGATGTAGTCGCTTCTGGAATCCTCAATCTGGACGTTGGAGAAGTAAAGGTCTCCGTTGAGGCCCTGAGAGACCCTTCGACTCTGAGGCAGTCTCTGGAAATCTGGAGAGATAGAAACGTGTCTCATTCAAAGCCGTGGCGTGGTATTGACTACATAAAGTCTTTAAAAGATGCATCTCTTACTGTTGTCCATCCAGAATATGATGGGTGGGGGGAGTCCAGCAGGAGGCCGGCAAGGGAGAACCAATGATTGTCCTTCCTTTGCGATGACTGGATTCGTTCTCTCTTTGGACCACAGCGGTGATCCTATAAGACACACAACAGATCATTCCAACGTGTTCCTGTGATAAAGTAACATTTCTGATGACAAAACTGAGGTGATGATGCAGGAAAATGAAGCGGAGAGTGAGATCTAAAACACTCTGAGGGTCAGTCGTCTGGAGGGTCTGGTCACATGCATTACGGGCAAAGTCCCATTTACCTTCCAATATCAGATCCATGATCATGCTAAACACGTCTTATGAACGCAAAGATAGTGACAATGAAACATTTATGATATATGAAAAATGAGCTAATATGTGATGGAAAGTTCTCATCATCTGATTTGCACGAGACGTACTGGACTGACGGATGATGATGTTGTTTGAGATGGCGGTCCCGAGCTCGTTGCGAGCTGTACATTGGTAAACCCCCTCGTACGCCTCAGATTTCTCTCCTCCGCTAATGTCAATCACGAGCGTTCCGGAATGAGGCTTCATGATGACTTTAGGGTCTTTATCGATGTCGAAATGCGTCCCATTTCTCGTCCATGAGAATCTGGAAGAACGTGATTTTTGTTATTCAATGCTCAGACATGTTTAAAACTCTCAACGCTGAAAATATACTCACCGGGGATGAGGTTTGCCCTTGGCCTCACAGTGGATGACGACGTTCTCCCGTGGATCTATGATGTAATTTTTTGGAGACTGATGGGTGATGGTGGGAGGCTGCGGCACTGTGGGTCACATGACAGACGAGATAAACAAGTACTCGGACAAAAAAACGAATTTACCTACAACACGGGGACCGCTTGCATGCAGACTTTGAGAATGAGAAAAAATATCTCAACTCATGATTCCATGCAGGAAACGATCTCTGGCTCTAATGGTAGCACATTTTTGATCAACATCTTTCTCAAGAAAACAACAATCTCAAAAGCAATCAAAACACAAATAAAATAAAAACCAATTGTACGAACATCATGCAAACGAAACCTCTGCAGACTCACAGCACACTTCATAAAACTCAGATGTATGGAAACTTACATTGCTCCAGAAGTTTAGCTTTAATCCCCATCAGTATGTAGACAAAAGCACATAAACATACGTGAGAAAATATTGTTAATTATAGAACGAGCTGCCTGCCGACATATATATGAAAGCTGTGCTTTATTATAGAATTATATACGTTAATTGACATAGACGGATTGACAAATTTATAAATCTTTGTGACTTTAATCCCCCAATGATCATAAACATATTTAATATATTGGTCTTGTTTTAGATCAGTGAAAGACATCTCAAATCCTTCTTGGAAGTTTTTTGAGGTCTCCTCCACATCGGCTCTGTTTGTTTGATGTGAACTCACATACACATACACACAGATCTATCCTGTGTATCTCTCTCCAGCGATTGTAATTGGACAGAGTCAGCAAACCTCGTTCTGTCCTATCAGCATTTACACACAAACAAGTTTACCAGCAGTTTACTCTCATATAAAAACAGGAGGGGTGAACACAGTTTCCTTCTACGAAAGGTTCAAATATGACTTATAAATATGCAAACATTATACAAACAAAACTTGTTTTTTTATGGATCGAAAGGATGAATAAAAGAAATACGTACGGTCCAGAGGGACTTCCAGTGCTGCGATCATGTGACCCATGAACATCGATAACAGGGCGAAACGGCCGACGCTCGGCCCGTCCATGATGGGCGTGGGACCAATGAGCCGCCTCTCTGGTGAGTCAAGTCCCAACTTCAACTGCGATCAAGCAAACACATCCAACACTGTAAGAGACATATTTTTATTTAACCATCACACATTTAACACACAGCCTCATTTTCTATTAATAAATCTAACAGTTCTAAAGACACAAGTCATACAAAGAAAGAGAGAGAGAGAGAGAGTTCATATTCTGTACTGTTGAATAAATGTCAGTCTCTCTTTTTGTCTGGTGACATCTAGACCCTGCGAGACACGACAGATCGGTTGGTCTCGCTCTCTGCCCTCCGGGACATTACACATTTAGTAGCGGTTTTTAATTTACGACGCGTTCAGATAATGTTTGAGGAGCCGCTCGTGTGAATCGCAGGCCTGCGGTTACGATCAAACCATCGCCGTGGTTATATCTTGATCTTTGTGCAGAAATAAACATGTTATTCATCATTACAGACACGCTCAAACTAAATGACGTACAGTGAAATCCTGTAGCCTTGTGAAGATCAAGCGAAAGACAGCATATGCTAAATGAATAAATGTAAATGTAATTGCGATAAATGGCATCATAATCTAATTTAAATTCAAATGCAGTCAAGATTCTATAGGCCTTCCAGTCAATGAGCCATCAACTCATTAAATCTCACAGCGTGTCCGGGACGATCCGTTCTGATTCATCTGTGCCCTACATCACGCTCATTTCGAGACGCTGATGAATCCTCAACATTTCATTGTTTCGATCTGTACACAAACTGTTTATGGCGTTACAATATCACAAATAGTCTGAGACTTTCAGAGCGAGGGCTGAAAAAAGTACACCAAACCCGCAGGCATGAACTCGAAAACTGAAAATGTGTAACCCGTCAGCTAACAGTAATATTGTTTGTAATATTGAATGCCTATGTTTCTGGCGGCATTAAAAAAGCATCGTCGAGATGGATTGAATATGATGTCAAATCATGGTTCATAACTAAAAAACATTTGATTTATGGGATTGATGTATTTAAGATTGAACTCTTCTTTTGAATTTTTTTTAGTTCTTATGTCATGGATTATATTAGTTTGTGTCATTTGTCTCTGACACAGAATAAATGTTGATATTTCTTCTTATATCCTGGGTAACTTTCATCCGCACGCATAAATCCGTTCTATCACAAACACATCCTAACACGTAGATTCTCTGCATGTTTTCAATATTATCGATTCTTTCAAATACAAACAAGTTTCCGATGGCTTAAGAATTTTTACAATACCTTTCTATGTCTTAACTCTTACTCTTCAATAAGTGTTTAAAGGAAAAAGATAACGTGTAATTCACCTAAAGTAAAAAAAAAACACGTAGCTGACTGTCAAAAGAAAGATGGGATCAGCTACTCTTTTATTTCCGTCCTGTTAACTCATTGGCGCTGTAACTCAAGGACACTTCTGTCTTTCTGCTGTTTGACTTTGTTTTCACAGACGATGGAAAGTAAATGTTTATGCAACGCGTCTTTGAATGATTGAGTCTCCTGTGAACTCGGCTCGCTCCGAATCCATTAACATTCCCCTCTTTTCTTACAGTCATATTAACAAACACAACGTCCACAGAAATTCCTGCTTTCAGATGCCCGTCCACTGAGATGCTAATGCCTGGCACGTCTTAAAGAAACGACAGCTGATTAGCATGCAGAAAAAACTCAAGCCCACAATCCCTGAAAACAGATCACACTAACTCAATCGAACAAGCCGTTTACACAAATATTGGGCTACCGATTTTATTCTGGCACCATTCAAATGAAAACTGGGGCCAAAGGAAATGTATGCGATGAGATTGTGGACAGGCACATCATGGTGTTAAAAGCGGATGAGACCTTCACCTGGTGTCGACTGATGCCATACACATCCAAGACAGGATTACAGGTCTTAAATCAGTTTAAAACTCATTAAATGAGACGAAGGCCCACTTGAATCATGACCCTGTAGAATAAAACACAGATCTGTGTGTTAAAAATATCCTTCGTGCATGAAGATGTCGAGGGGGCTTCATCTGTTTCTCTGTACATCCCTGTAGCCGAACCCGGCAATGTTGCTTTTGTCTTTTGAATAAAACCCACATTCAAACACAGAGCAAATAGAAATGGCCCATGTTGTATCTGCTCTATACCCGCTTTACTTTGGGTGAACGGCAGAATGAAAATGAATCAAACATTTGTGTGATAAGACAGAGGGTGATGAATCACACATTTTGACACCTCCATCACATGGAAGTAACCATGCCGACATACCACATTCAGAAAGTAACCTAAGCCCTGACAACATGCATCCATAATGATTTTTTTACCAAAATACACAATTTGTCAAAAAAAGTGCTAGATTAAATTATTAAAACAAAAATAACACGTATGACTTAACTAAGTTTGATTCTAACTCTTTGTTTTTATGACCTTATACTATTCGGAAACATCTTACAATGTAAACTCTTGCTTGTACATTTTGATATTTCTACTTTTTAACATATTTGTGTAAACTTGTAACTCCGTTTAAACTTAAAAAGCTAAATACAATTATAAATGTAAGTTGCTTTGGAAAACTAGGGATACATTTATGTATGTAAGTGCAACAATATTATAAACTAGAACACAAAGAGGGTTGGAAATCTAAAGAATTTGTGCTTGAATACACATATCATCGTGATAAAGAAGAATATATGAGGTACGTTGAAGTTTGCACGTGAATGGTTCATGCCTGATACACAAACCGTTCCACAATGATTCGGGTGTGTGTGGACGGATCGTTCGCAAACAAATTAAAGTTAACATATAATAATGGGCATCATTGTCATGTTAATATTCTGCTAATGTGGAGGCTGCTGAAATGAGTGACCTCAGCTCTTTCAGATGCCAATGGGCGGCTCAGTCAGTGCTCTAGAAGCATCTGATCAATAGCCTCTCGCTCTCTGATGGCTTCGCAATGTGCTGACTGTCCATTCAGCTCTTGCTTTTGTATCGCTGCTATTGAGCCCTGACAAAGTTCGACTGTTCATCCATAGGTACATTTACACCGAAACGGACCAAATAAATGAAAAAACCATTTAAAATAAAACCCACAACCTTTGGGCCACTATAGGAACGCTGTACCAAGTGAGCTACCAAACAACACCAACTACATAACACCCTGTCTGTATTCACTTGGCGAGCAAGGAACCCCCTTGACTTCAGTGGGCACTTGAACTCTTTAAGATACTGGATTGAATCCAGTTTTCTATCTCTTTGGGTTGGGGTGGGGTCTGTGGGGTGCTGGTGGGACAGAAGCCCTTTCATTGAGTCTCCAGCTCTTTAGACACCGAACTCCACCTGTTCGTCTCAAAGGTTTTCGTGGAGGTGGGCTGCTCCCGTCCCACTCACAGCTCCGAGAACAGTAGATCTCCTCTGCCAGGAAATGCAATGAGCGACATATAAAGACGGCCCATTGTGATGGCGAGTTCTCGAGTCTCGGACGTAACTAACTGTGTAAGGAAAGTTCTTTCATAAACACAGATCTGAGCATTTGGAAAAGGTTGTGTGCAGATGCACATACGTCCAAACTAGCCGACGTGAAAAGAGAAAGAGATGCAGAATGTTTCAGAAAGAAGAGATGGTGACATTTTCTGGCCTCTTTCACCTCATTCATATGCTGCAGGTGAATAGACATCGTTTCCCCTCCAGCGCTCTCAAAAGACCTACGACCCTCCAATCTCTGAGCCTCGGCTACAAACAAAACCCCATTCAAAGTGTGAGAAAATCAAATCACTCCCGCCCTGTGTGCGTATGTGTGTAAGGGTGAGGGGGGTTTGGCCTGCCTGCTCGAGATCACACATAAAGAAATCCAAAAAATACATCTGACATACATAACAATTCAGTTTATCCTCGCATATGTTTTATATGCCTTATGTAAAAAATTTATCGATGTGCCTACAGTACCCAACTGACATATCTTTTTAAAGCTGTCATGTCTGACTATTGACTTCATCGGATGTGTGCCAGTTCATATGCTGACTGGTGAGTCTACTGACCCGTTCTAATGTGTGTCCTGTTTACCAGTGACCCGTTCAGCCTTCCATTAAGACATCAGACACATCAGAAAACCTACACACATCACGTGTACACAAACCAAAAACACACTGGATGAAACAACAGATCTTATATCTGCCATCAGATTGTGTGTGTGTGTGTGTGCGTGTGCGTGTGCGTGTGCGTGTGCGCGTTTGTGTGTGTGTGTGTTTTACTTAGGTCTCATTAAGTTTAACACACAGGAAGTTGGGAAGTTGTTTGTGAGGAGGAAGAACCTTTGTAACTTCCTGACTGTTGTTTTGAATCAGAACATCACGACACACCTGCTTTTACACACTCTTGGTCTTTCTGCAGAAACGTGTGCCAACAGGAAAGGCCATCAACTTCCAGACGAAAGCAACAAACAGGCAGAAAAGGTTGTGATCATTATTACTTTTCAGCTGATTTCAGAGCTCTGGACTAACATTTGAGAGAGGCGGCACTTGTGCTATCAAGTTTACAGTTGGTGGCACCAGGCCTTAATTGGGTACAGCAAGAAACGACGGGCAGGGCGTAAAACGATTGTTTCTGGAAAAATCCGAGCTCTTGCGGGGGACAGCGCTCCTCATCGGGGCTTCTCTTAGAATGTACATGCTGATGAACGACCAATAAATGACTTTCTGATTGTCAAAAGTTCAAGAAACGTTCTTAATTGAGTTGCAGTGCTGGGGGAGTGTATTGAGCACAGAAATACTACATCATGCATCTTCCTCAGTTTTAAGAGATGGATCATAATGAACTCTGAACATGTTTAACAGACTAAAGCACTGATAATGCATGAAACAATGTGATAGCGCATTTACATTAATGCATTTAGCAGAAACGTTTATCCAAAGTGACTCGAGGGGGACGAAAAACAATAGGTGAAAAAGACCTACAACGAGCCAACTAAGTAATACAAGACCTTTTTTTCAGGAGTGAGTAGATAAGGAAAGAGGTTTCAGTGGGTTAGATGTGGATGGAAAAGATGATTTTTATGCGTTTTTTATAGATAGAGATTGAGTCTGCCAAGCGTGATGTAAGAGGCAGATTGTTCTACCATCGAGGAACCGATGCAGAAAAGATGCGAGAGAGCGATTTCTTGACATTTTGGACGACACCACAAGACCCACTACTCTTGCTAGAATGGGATATTTTAAGTAATGTAGTGTTTATATGTTGATTTTATAACAAGAAAGGCTCTGACTCTTTTGCCACGCGCAAGACCTGAAGGCTTTTAGTGATTTCTCATCATGAAAACTGATTCTTTTACTAATAAAAAGTATTAAACATTACGGTCTAATACTTACACAGTACTCCCATTTTCCCCAACAAAGCATTGTATGAATATTAATCAGTCTGATCGTTCTAAAGAGCATTGTATTATGACTTAAGAAACCGATATTGGGAATAGAATTGGTTGCGATGGCTCATGTTCACATGTAATGGTGTTTTTAGATGCGTATAACAGTTATATATAGTAATA
Organism: Triplophysa yarkandensis; assembly: GCA_033220385.1. Classification (NCBI taxonomy): domain Eukaryota; kingdom Metazoa; phylum Chordata; class Actinopteri; order Cypriniformes; family Nemacheilidae; genus Triplophysa; species Triplophysa yarkandensis. The sequence goes on along the minus strand of CM065677.1, from coordinate 5,716,907 downwards.
TATATAGGCATAGTTATATACAGGCATCAATCTAAAAAAAAATAATTGCAAATTTCGACCATTTGTTCCCAGTCTAGAGCCCTGGATTTTACAAGTCAATTTGCAGAGCATGATATTAGCAACTCCAAGTTTTTGGGTTTGATTCCCAGAGAACACACATACTAATAAAATGTATGCCCTGAATACAATGTAAACATTTTGGATAAAGGTGCTGCCAAATGTATAATTACTATATATAAACAACATGATATATACTCATGCTGGCACAAATGGATTTCATTGGGGTTTTGATTGAGAGGCATGCCAGCTCTGGGATTTAAAGAGGTCAACAGGAATATGTCGATAGATGAACCTCACTTCTTTCTAAAATCAGGTCAACTAGAATGCACAGAACACAACAGCTTTCCATAGACTATTACACAAAGATGGATATACTTAACAGCTTCATGTTATGGGAAATAAATAATGCTTTTTAGCAAATTTAATTTAAACTAGTATCACCTTTAAATGTACGGTAAATGTGATTATAAAAAACAAATGCAAATGGGAGAGTGCACTGCATTATGGGTATAGTTCTTCTTTGTGGTCTGCTTGTTTACTGCACATCTTGGCAAATGTTCTGGGGTGTCCCATGCATAATAAAATCTACACTGACTGCATACTACAGACAAACACTGACTGCACACCGCTGTGAACAAGAAGCACGTCGAGTTTTTGCAGCCAGTGCTCCCCAACCATCTGCCACTCATGTGTGCTCTGATCTCAGACCTGCTGCTAAATCTTATTGGCTCTTCACCTGCAGAGCCCCCCACGTATTCACCATATGACTGTGACCTGCTGCTCACAGATAGAGACATTTTATATCAAAAGCAGCAGAAGATAAAACGAAGAGCATCGTATATATACAAAAGTCAAAATTAGAAAACTACGGAGTACAGAAACTATAAAATAATCTGATCTTGCCTAGAGATAAACACAAATCTGATCTCTGTACTACGTATGTAAAGAAATCTGATCTTTATGGACTACAGAGCCACACAATCTGAACTCAATATGCTAAAGATGAAGACGAATCTGATTAATGTAGACTACATCTGCACAAGATCTGATCTCTGTAGACTACAGATGAACACATATCTGATCTCTGTAGACTACATCTGCACAAGATCTGATCTCTGTAGACTACAGATGAACACAAATCTGAACTCTATATACTAAAGATGAACACAAATCTGATCAATGTAGACTACATCTGCACAATATAGGATCTCTGAAGACTACAGATAAACACAAATCTGATCTCTGTAGACTACATCTGTATACAAGTCTGATCTCTGTACAATACGAATGTATACAAGTCTGATCTCTGTAGGCTACAAATGAATAAAAAACTGATCTCTACAAACTAAAGATAAACACAAATCTGATCTCTGTAGACTAGAGATGAACACAAATCTGAACTCTATACACTAAAGATGAAAACAAATCTGATCTCTGTAGACTTCAAATGAATGAAAATCTGTTCTCTGTAGATTACTGGTGTACACAAGTCTAAACCTGTACACTACATCTATATACATGCTGATCTCTTAACAATACATCTGTATACAAGTCTGATCTCTTAACAATACATCTGTATACAAGTCTGATCTCTTAACAATACATCTGAATACAAGTCTGATCTCTGTACAATACATCTGTATACAAGTCTGATCTCTTAACAATACATCTGTATACAAGTCTGATCTCTGTACAATACATCTGTATACAAGTCTGATCTCTGTACAATACATCTGTATACAAGTCTGTTCTCTGTACAATACATCTGTATAAAAGTCTGATCTCTTAACTATACATCTGAATACAAGTCTGATCTCTGTACAATACATCTGTATAAAAGTCTGATCTCTGTACAATACATCTGTATACAAGTCTGATCTCTGTACAATACATCTGTATAAAAGTCTGATCTCTTAACTATACATCTGAATACAAGTCTGATCTCTGTACAATACATCTGTATACAAGTCTGATCTCTGTACAATACATCTGTATACAAGTCTGATCTCTGTACAATACATCTGTATAAAAGTCTGTTCTCTGTACAATACATCTGTATACAAGTCTGATCTCTGTACAATACATCTGTATAAAAGTCTGATCTCTTAACTATACATCTGTATACAAGTCTGATCTCTGTACAATACATCTGTATACAAGTCTGATCTCTGTACAATACATCTGTATACAAGTCTGATCTCTTAACTATACATCTGAATACAAGTCTGATCTCTGTACAATACATCTGTATAAAAGTCTGTTCTCTGTACAATACATCTGTATACAAGTCTGTTCTCTGTACAATACATCTGTATACAAGTCTGATCTCTTAACTATACATCTGAATACAAGTCTGATCTCTGTACAATACATCTGTATAAAAGTCTGTTCTCTGTACAATACATCTGTATAAAAGTCTGTTCTCTGTACAATACATCTGTATACAAGTCTGTTCTCTGTACAATACATCTGTATAAAAGTCTGATCTCTGTACAATACATCTGTATAAAAGTCTGTTCTCTGTACAATACATCTGTATACAAGTCTGATCTCTGTACAATACATCTGTATAAAAGTCTGTTCTCTGTACAATACATCTGTATACAAGTCTGTTCTCTGTACAATACATCTGTATAAAAGTCTGATCTCTGTACAATACATCTGTATACAAGTCTGTTCTCTGTACAATACATCTGTATAAAAGTCTGATCTCTTAACTATACATCTGAATACAAGTCTGATCTCTGTACAATACATCTGTATAAAAGTCTGTTCTCTGTACAATACATCTGTATACAAGTCTGATCTCTGTACAGCACATCTGTATACAAGTCTGATCTCTGTACAATACATCTGAATACAAGTCTGTTCTCTGTACAATACATCTGTATACAAGTCTGATCTCTGTACAATACATCTGTATAAAAGTCTGATCTCTTAACTATACATCTGTATACAAGTCTGATCTCTGTACAATACATCTGTATACAAGTCTGTTCTCTGTACAATACATCTGTATAAAAGTCTGATCTCTTAACTATACATCTGAATACAAGTCTGATCTCTGTACAATACATCTGAATACAAGTCTGATCTCTGTACAATACATCTGTATAAAAGTCTGTTCTCTGTACAATACATCTGTATACAAGTCTGATCTCTGTACAATACATCTGTATAAAAGTCTGATCTCTGTACAATACATCTGTATACAAGTCTGATCTCTGTACAATACATCTGTATACAAGTCTGTTCTCTGTACAATACATCTGTATACAAGTCTGATCTCTGTACAATACATCTGTATACAAGTCTGATCTCTGTACAATACATCTGTATACAAGTCTGATCTCTGTACAATACATCTGTATACAAGTCTGATCTCTGTACAAGTCTGATACATCTGAATACAAGTCTGATCTCTGTACAATACATCTGTATACAAGTCTGTTCTCTGTACAATACATCTGAATACAAGTCTGATCTCTGTACAATACATCTGTATAAAAGTCTGATCTCTTAACTATACATCTGTATACAAGTCTGATCTCTGTACAATACATCTGTATACAAGTCTGTTCTCTGTACAATACATCTGTATAAAAGTCTGATCTCTTAACTATACATCTGAATACAAGTCTGATCTCTGTACAATACATCTGTATACAAGTCTGATCTCTGTACAATACATCTGTATACAAGTCTGATACATCTGAATACAAGTCTGATCTCTGTACAGCACATCTGAATACAAGTCTGATCTCTGTACAGCACATCTGTATACAAGTCTGATCTCTGTACAACACATATGTATACAAGTCTGATCTCTGTACAACACATCTGTATACAAGTCTGATCTCTGTACAACACATCTGTATACAAGTCTGATCTCTGTAGACTACATCTGTACAAGATATCTGTAGACTACAGATGAATAAAAATCTGATCACTATAAACTAAAGATGAACACAAATCTGATCTCTGTAGACTACAGGTGTATACACATCTATTCAGTGTAGAGTACAGTAGCACACAAATCTGATCTTTGAGAACTCAATCAATCTTTTTTTATTTGTCCAAGACACTGTCATATGCCGTGAACTATAGCAATACACAAGTTTATCTATTTAGATAACTGGCCTTGACCATAATTGGTTGTAATTATGAATGTTGATTGTTCTGTTGATGGAAAAACACAAATTACACTTTTATCTGGTTTATGTAGTACAAACTGAATTCTCCATCATAGCAACAGTAAAACACAGTAACTTAAGCATCAATTACGTATACTGTGCATGTATATTCTTCATTGCGTTGTAATGGCACCACAAAAGCTTTCTGTGTTTCCAGGCAAGAAAAAATTATCTAATGTGTCTGAAATCACTTAAACACACATCATGTTCAAATTCAACATTTAAATTAAGAAACTTGGAAGAGAATACAGAAAAGTGTCACAAAATTGTGTTGTGATGTTCACATCAGGCAAGAACAGTTACATAATCCCAGATCTGCTCTGAAATATACCCGGAGAATCATATGCCAACATCACGCTGTACTTTTGCATACATAAACACCCAAACAGTGCAGCGTATTCATAACCCGGATAAGAATCTGCATACTCTATTGTGCCAAATATGAGCTGGCCAGATGTCTGAGATCTTTCAAATGTCTCAGATATTACACAGATTTTCCTCGATGACGAAAAATTGTGCAGGATGATAATAAGACTGAAATGTCACACTGACGCAGATCAAAAACTCAAGACAGTGTCAAATTTATTCAAACTCACCAGAAAAGATCTGATCCGATTCTCAGTCTGATCTTCTGTCTTACTTTAGAACCTGAAAGCAGATGAAACAGAGCTCATAAAATATGCTTTTTTATAAAAAAAAAATATTTTTAGTTAATAAGAACACATTATCTGTCCCTCAGAGTCACAGATCCAGAAACCTGTCTGTCTAATCATCTATACAAAAGCTTTATAACACACAAACACTCATCTCTTCTGTTTGACAGGTGTATTTACACCGGCTATTGGCACCTCTGAATCACACACCAATAGGCATTAGGTTGAATTTAATTAAAAATACATCTCTAAAATACAGAGAAACTATGTTCATGGCCATCTGAAACCATTTTTGAATGTGTTGAACATGAATAAGTGGCTTTAAATAAAAGCACCAGCAAAATACCCAAAAGTTAAACTCTCAAATCGCAAAACCTTAAAAAAATGAAGGTATTTTACCTGTCGTTCAGCAACAATCCACCGGTCCAAACAAGATCAAAAATACACAACAAATATCCACCACAAATAATACAGTCAGATCCACATGTTCCTCCAGCGTCAGCCTGTGCCTGAATGTCAATCCGAAATGAGCGCCGTACCCCTCACACATGCACAGGGGTGTGCGGCCCCTCCCACACAGCAGGATTAAATCAATCTTTTGTCTTTGGCTCAATAGAGGTTAAACATTTCCTTCTCTCGCGGGCAGGCCGGCACGATCTCGAAAGCTTAGCACAACTTAAAGGAGAGTTTGTTTGCTTTGTTGCGCGTGTGTTATTTTTTATTTATGACTGACATTTGATCAGTTCAGCGTTGATAAAAGTCACAAAATAAGCAAAAGTATAACACAATAATTACAGGAATAAAACCCCCTCATGGGGGGAACATTAAAGTTTTACGGTTCTTCACTTTCACGCTCAATCTGAAGGTCCGGTGAAAGTGGCACTTGTTTGAGGAAATGCCCCCGGATAAAACGTAACCTTCCCACCATCCCCTGCAGTGAAGTGAGAGCTCAACAGCAGATGTTGCAGGAGTAAAGCTGTACTCCTGCGCTGATGGGAATCTGTATATTGCAGCCATTAAAGAAAGTCTTTTGTCAACTGCGTCCGTGACAATAGAGGGAAGTTTCCCTTTGAAAGCCTCTCTTTTCTTTCGGCCTGGGCCGTAATAATGCTGCTCTTTTACAAAAGACCACGACCCGAAACATAATCCGGCGCAAAGTGTTTGTCCGTCACATTGCACAATGAGAAAAGGTCCCAAACCAGCCCATTCTCAAATCACCACTTTTATATCCCCTTTGGATTTCCTCTGCCAACTGAAAACCACGGTAAGCAGTTCACCAGTATCACGTTCCTGAGGCTGGCAGTGCATGGCGAGCAACGCCAAGGCCACGGGTTCGTTTCCCAGGGAATTCAGCTTCAATAAGATTAAACAAAGTGGACATCGACTTCATCTCAAATATTTTAGTCTTGAAAAAGTTGTCCAAGAAAAGTTGAAACTTAAACGTGATAGATCAATAAGTGATTACTCGATATTAAAAAGGTATAAGCAATACAAAAAGATATCAATTAAATGTATTAAAACCAAACATGTTTCATATTTTATTCTAGGGAAAGAAAGCATAACTACACCAACAAAAAAGTGTTAGACTTAAAACCACTTTGACAATGTTCTTGAAAAATCTTGCAAATATTTGCGATATTTCAATATTGTGCAGCTCTACCCCTTAGGTCTTTAGAAAAAGATCTGATTCTGGATCAGTGCATAATGACATACAAGCTTTGTTTGTTTGTACAAGACAATAGACAAACTACATAAAGTCCATAGAAATGATAATCAGTTGGATATAAAGACAATATACACAGAACATCCCTCTGAATCCCTCAGGAATGTTTATCAGAGCTCTTTGGGGCTCCATATTCCCCATCCTGAATAGAGCTCGTCTCTGATTGGTTGTCAAAAGGAACAGGATTTTGAGCCTTCTCAAGTTTGCCTCAAGTGCTGTTCAGCGGGGGCCGAACCGTCCCCTTCAACATAAAAGAAGCCCACCGCAGAGTGCTGTTTTTCTGTCGCCCGGGTGACACGGTTTACCAACAACACAATATCCATTAAAACAACATCATTCATTGGCCGACCGTCTATGGGAAGCAGCAGCTGTCTCATTCAGCATCGTGTCCTCGATGCAGACACTTTAATAAACCTGTGATGTGATGAATGTGTTACAGTCTGAAATTAAACCCATTCTGAAGATCCGTGAATCCGGGCCGGTTATCTCCGCTGTGAGGAGAAACTAGGTTAATTTGGAAGGGAATTGGAGATTCGATCGATGTGAAATGATTTTTATTGAGCCGTGCCGTGATACACGTATCAGGTGGATCATGAAGTTAACGAACGGAGATGTTCGAAATGATAAAAATCGATCGAATGAGGCACGGTCCTAAAGTGAGGACTCAAAAGCAGGACAATGGTGACCGTCTTCACAAGATTTACTTTCTTAATCCCATGGAAAGGAGGTCAACCTGGAATGTGCTGCCAACATTCGTGTTATACACACGGATAACTGTCTCGCTACGGATGCATCGATCACAAACATCACAGGACACAGTCAGAACATCTGTTTCACCGTACCGACACATTAACAAGCTCATATGCCAGAAGAAAGCTGTTCATTGGATCAAACGGCATACGAAGATCAGAAATGAGCGTCTGATGTCGAGCTCCGGCCCTCTCCTGCATTTCTGATGTACAATCGGCACATAAAAGACCATTTCTCCCCCTTCACTGACACGAGTAGGGGTGAGCAAAAGTACTGAATGCATTCAAGATTTCCCAATTTATAATTAAAACACCCCGAACAAACATACTGATAATGTGCACAACATCACACACGCACACAAACATTTGTTAACTATGTTATTGGGGTTATCACCCGAAGACACACGTCGGGTACTCGGTTGATTATGTTGAAGGCATCTGGTATCTTCATGGGTCAACACCGATGTCCTGCAGGAGTGGATCGCAGTATCATCTCCACATCCCCAGACCTCTCAGAAAAACAGACGAATAAAGAGGACTGCCGTGTGCCAGAACACACCGGGACAGCCATCAGTACATGTAAGGCCCACTGTGACACTTAATTATTGATCTAAGGAGCTTTACCTTCACACACACACACAGGCTACACAACACACCTGTTTGAGCATTTATAATTGACAATCTTCATCAATAAAGTAAAAGGTATCTTTGGATATGGGTGAATGTAAAATCACACAGACATTAAACAAAAATCTAGGTATTATAAAAGATTTTGTATGTCCAGACGATAATAATAATGCATCAATCCAATAATTCTTAGCGACAGGAAGCACATATCAATAACAAATGCTGAAAACCAGATTTATTTATAGATCTGCTGACAGTAAGGATTGATTTTACAGCTAGTCCTTTATTCTTCATTGCAAATGCAGATTTCAGGAATATTGGTACATTAGTACATGGTCTGTGATGGATTTTCTATATTTATTTCTCTGTCTGCCATGAACAGAAAAAAGCTTCATTTCTGGGATGGTGTAAACTATGTTCTGGTTCTGGGGTAAAAGCTTTGTGTTATCGATCAGACCTCCATTAGGTCTATGGCACACAACGTCATGGGTCTTGACTGCACTGATGTTCGGGGTCATGCTTCATGCGAGCTTTAAAATGGAAAACCAAACAAGCAAATATCTGTGTCGACAATAAGAGGAACATCACAAACATCATACTCCCATAAAAAGACAGAATAGTCTTCTATGTGTTCTTCAAATTATCCACAAAGTATCAAATATAATGACTGGTTGTCTAGCTTATAATAAGGACATATTAAAAAACTGCTTGGCAAATGTCATAAATTCTACAGCTGGTGGCATCTGTTCTGTCTACAGATGTAGTTTGAATCTTCTGCCGCGGAAATAAATCTGCATATTCATTGAGTTCATTATGTGTGAATATGTCCGACAGCATTAACATGAGAAATGACTCATTGAGTGTAATGGAGACTATCATTTCTAAACTCGCTGAGAGCAAACTCGAACACATATTGATAGAATCTGAACATGTGCCATATGGTCCATCACGAGTAGCTAACTCTTTCTCTCCGTGTATCTCATTTTCTCTCTTTTTCTAACAATCAAATAAGAAATGCAGGTCATTTGAGGTATTTATAAATAAAAAGTTGGAATAAAATGCCTTTTAAATGTCCTTTCTTACCTCGTACATCGTAATGAATTGATTGGCATGTTGGGGCGGGAAAACAAATACGGTCAATCTTTTGGGTATGAATGATACTCAACATCTGCTTTAGTTAACAGAGGCCTTCTCTCATAAACCAAAAGCCAACCAATTACCTCTTTTAACTTTATCCAACTTTAGAACCCAGCACTAAGACGTCTCACGTCTCTTATGCCCATCGTCAGACGTTTCGTCAGACGACAGTAATTCACTTGACTAATTTACAAGCACAAGTCAATGGTGAAAGAGCCCTCGACTTTAGATCAACAGAGACGGGTAGACAAAAGATGTAATGGTTTAACCTCCACTCAAACCAAGCAGCTAGTCAAACAAACGTCAACTTCACATGTAGTTAGTAAACCCAAAGTGCTTTTGATGTTAAATAGCATTGACAGGAGTCGGGGTGGCTTCTTAACCTCTTTACCTCTCTGTTTGTTTAAGGAGGTTTTGTGGTCTCCTGGATGCAGCTGGACCGAGTCTGAGGGCTGTTCTTTAAAAGCATCTCATCTCAGGTTGAAGAGTTTACCCACTGTGCCCTCACCGGCGCTATATACATCACTTAATGAAATGAAGGCGGTACAGATTGCTGAATCAACATTTCAATGCGGCTGGACTGTCTGCAAGCCATGAGAGCCATGCATGCCATAACATTGTCTGATCATACCTGACCAACCATATGCAACAAGATCTAATACAACAATGATAATGGTAAGACAATGGTTGAGTTATTGAACATCATTTAAATCCCAGATCACATGAAGAACCAATTGAAATATCTTTTAATACCAGCATTGATGCATTTCTTTATTCTGTTCAAAAGAGTTTTTATAACCGGGAATGCCTTTCTGCTGCCACCATTGATACGCTTTATGCGCCAGCCTTCCTCCAAAAGCCAAAAATCAGCATTTCCTCTTCATTCTCAATAACCATCAGGTCTGGCCAATCGTCAGTGTCTAAACACAATGCCTGTCAAACTCGACCAATCGTTGATAGACAGGAAGTACAATAAATCCAAAGTCGTCCAATGGAAAGGTGGAAACACGTATCAACACACAAGCGGCCCACACAGCGACTGGAACACATAGATGGACGTTCCATTCTTATGATAAACAGCCCGTAGTGTTCCTCGCTTTGTCATGCATTGCTTTAGCGTCTGGTTAATGGCATGGTAAAAATGCATTGTTCTATTGAAACTTTGACCGTGACACAGAGCAGGAGGTGGTCCGGCTACCCAGCGCAGTGCTGACCCAGACCGGCCTGACATTCTCCATCACGCCCTAGACTATGAACAATAGAGCCGACGGGCCTGTGATCCCAGCGGGCCCAGCCTTCATCACCAAGAGAGTGAAGGCCAAACCCAAGCAAGACCATCGCACGTTCTGGGACAGCGGCCCGTAACACTGGGAGGGGTGGTCACACTAGCTGAAAGTGGACAATATATTCATTTTTATTTTTCCGGTGTCTGCCAAGACGGGGCATAAGTGTAGACGAATGCCAAGACTCGTAAAGCAACAGTAAATCTTAAACTTCACATTGAACATTTTATCGATAACTCTCATCGGATGGTCTTGTATTATATTTATTATAAATCCAACTTTAAAGGGAGTATATCAGTGTATGTTGTTTAAAGACTAAGTCAACGGTGTTGCCCTCAAAAGTCCGTACTGGAACACTTTATTGGCCGGAAATGGGATGAAGGTACTTAAGCTACTTAAATGTTCCCGTATAAACTAATTTGACAAACTATCAAGTTAACAAGATTCAACCACAGTAGCTTAACAGTAACCTTTAAATGGCTGAGAGAAGCATAAAATAACAGTAAGAGAGCAATATCTGGCGAGGTCAACACTTTAGGTTGTTGTAAACGAAGAGCATGGTGGATCCTGTACTTCTTCAGAATTAGATTCATACTACCCCCCCACCATATAGAACATACTGTTTAACAGTCGATTGGTAGGAACCTGGAATTGATAGGAATTGTAGTTTTAAAGTTTAACGGATGAATGGATTTCGATTGGCTTTCAATGTTTTGTCATGCATCAATCTTTAATAAGAACTGTTTTGTTTTCTGTGTCTGACAGCTCACACTAAAACCCCATGACCCTACATCATCTCTTACCGTGAATGACACAAACATCGGAATCTTCACTTCTCTGTACATGAAAAGCTTTAAGAAAGATGGATTTTCCAGTCTACTGGAGCAATTGATCCCAAACACCTTTGACTCGTCTCATTCATTCCCTGATTCCAGCTCTGAGCTTAGTTACTTTAACCGCACAGCTCTGTTTGCTCGACTGTCACACTTTCTTTCTCGCTTTATCTATATTTGCACACTTTCTTTATCTTAATCTCTCTGTATATCTACTTCCTTCTGTGTATCTCTTGACTTTGTTTCGTATAATATATACGCATGTATGTATAAATATTAAACAACACTTTATTTTCTTGAGTGGAACACAAAACTTTAATATTTACATTTACATTTACATTTAGTCATTTAGCAGAAATTCATTTTATAATATGTATTATATTTATAATACATAGTAGTGAATTGCATTAACTAACAATAAAAACGTAAACAGCACAACAATCGAAATGTCTCTGGATTCAATTCATCAGATACTTCACAATAACAACCATCAAATCCAACCAAATAATACAACACGACTCGCCACCCACAAAACAATGTCACCATGGCAACAGACATGCTTCTACATCACTATAAGGGGACCCTTGACACGCTGACATCATCAATGTCGGACACATATTTCACTGTCAGGAGAACAAGCAAGGCCCAGCGTGTCTGTGGGAGTCTACGGCAAGCGCTTGGTGACACATGCTACCATCTCTCTGTTCCCCACAAAACCTCTGCCCACCGCCAAATAAAAAACAGCCATTAACGATTGCTACAGACTGCCCCCCATTGAGAAACCTTCTGAAATAAGAGAAGCCCAGTGAAACAAACGCTTGAATTACGCGTCCATTTATTGCCCTTAAACTCGGTGGAGACAGTGAGGCCTAAAGTCAAGCGCTGTAAAATCGCACAAAAGTACAAAAGGTGTCAAACACCGAAGTTCGACCGAAGCGCTTTGTTGCGTTTAAACCTCACGTGAGATCAAACGCCTCTCTAGCTTTCCGCTGCTTTCCTTTATTGTCATGCTAATCGCTCCATAGCTAGAAGGCAGAATTTATAACTTGTGTTTTCAAAGGATTCCCCGGGAACCCTAAGAACATGTTCTTTTGTTAAAGCACGAAATCCTATAAATTAAAATCCTTTGTGTTTCAACGCACTTGTTTCTAGGCATGTAAATACAGTTATAAAATAACGAGTGCCTTCTTTCGGAATCTACATCAAAGAGAGTCAGAACGGAGAGCTCTTGATGAAGATGCGCTGATATATGTGTTGCTTCAGACCCCGATGGAGGACGTAGTGGGACAGCGTAATACGGGAGGTCCGAAATCTGTCAGCCAATCCCAGAAAGGAATGCGAGTTCAGAGAGAACAGTTCAAGAATATGCAAAATACCATTACGCACGTTTTTTGGTTTCACATGTACTTGAACGCCTCCAGACATTCCGCTGGTGTTAGGTTATATGCGTCTGTGCAGGTGGATGCCGTTTAAAAGGTGAAGATGGAGTTAAGATCTATCCCTGGCTCACAGAACTCTATCTGGGCTTTAGAAGACCCACGGCCCCTGCAGGTTCAGCTGCAGATGCACTCCATCTAATTGGATTTTTTTTCCACCACGGAGAATCCAATCCCACACACTCTTGTTCAATTCCACCAACCCCGGGTTTAAACCAGCACGGATAAACTCACACCCTGCTTTCCGATTTCCAAATGATTAAATGGTTTTGAAGAGCTAAAGGATATGTTCTATTCTGCAAGCAAGTTTGAGACACAACAACGGTTACAGCTGTGCCGCTGCGACTAAATATAATAACTGGAAATGAAAATCATGAGCTGTTAGGCGGGTGTAAAATGAGCCTTTGCTTCCTGTGCCGTCGGAGAAAACAAACCCCTCGTATTCAACACACAACAGGTTACGTTTCAGGTTAACAAAACCAAGCCTCTCTAGTTTCTCTGAAAGGGGTGTGGACAACCGCGACCTTTTCACAAGCTAGATAATGGCAAATTGGATCTATAGTTTCTAGATCGCTCTTTCTGCGGACCCCTATAGGGATTCCCAAGAGAAGATTATGAGAGCCGACCGAGGACAAACACTTTCCCTGTGATGCAGGGAACGTCAGAGGATTCCCTCATCACGGATAACCGGATCTAGATTGAGTTCACGACAAAACAAGCTCTGATTGAACTGTTTGTCAGATCTCAAGTCTGAATGTTAAACAGGATTAAGAGCTCATGTATTAAGAAATAATAGGGGAATACGATCACAAACCTGAAACCCGGTGTACAACCTGTCATTATTCATTCACCCACATGTTCTTCAAAATCTGTATAGCTCTTTTTTTTGTGGAACTAATATAAAACACACTTCATAGCTAAAAGTGTTCCTTTACCTGCATTGACTGCATCGAATTTAAGTAACATCCTAATCCTAATCCATAGGGTTCAATATGACGTCTGTCCACCCTATAACAGCTTCAACTCTTTTGGGAAGGCTGTCCACAAGGTTTAGGAGTGTGTTTGTGGGAATTTTGACCATTCTTCACCAGAAGAACATTTGGGAGGTCACACACTGATGTTGGATCAGAAGGTCTGGCTCTCAGTCTCAGCTCTTAAGCATCCCAAAGATGTTCAATCAGGATGAGGTCAGGACTCTGTGCAGGCCAGTCAAGTTCATCCACACCAGACTCTGTCATCCGTGTCTTTATGGATCTTACTTTGTGCACTGGTGCACAGTGACGTTGGAAGGGCCCTATCCAAACTGTTCCCAGAAAATTGGGAGCATGGAATTGTCCCAATTGTCTTGGAATGCTGAAGAATTTGGTGCGAGAGTGAACGAATTTTCATTCTGATTTTCATTCATTTGATTTATGACTTTGGGCAATATAGTGTTTATTGAGGAATATCTTATTGGTTTTGTGTTCATACAATGGAAGTCAAAGGGTTTCGATGTTGTTCGGTATTCAAAACTCTGTTTAATATCTGCTTCAACATTCAAGTGTTCCTTTGTGCACACGTTATTCAAAATCCGTATCAATCTTTCTTCCTGTGGGACACGAAAAAAGATATTTTGAGAGATGCCCGAGAGGTTTTGTGTTCAGACAATAGAAGTCAATGGGATTTGTTGCTGTTTGTTTGTCGACATTCTTCAAGATATCTTGTTGTTCTGCAAACTAATGAAGTCTTTCCCGTTCAGAATGGCATGAGGGTGAGTAAATCAAAGTTTCAATCATGGTGCTAGTTGGTTTTGGGGGTTAGGTGCATATCTACAGCAGTAAAACATATCCGAATACATAACCTGCTCACTAATTTAAAAGCAGGGTACATGTTAAACCCCGCCACACAGCGAGAGCTAAACGCCGAGCTTTAAGCAGAACAAAACTGAGCAGAGCACAGAGGATCATGGGATTAATTTAAGTGAGATTCTTCCACCCTCACATTATCTCTGCAGATCTACACATCAATGGTGCTCCATATGGGCCGACAAGACTCTTAAATCAAACAATTGAAGTGACGGACGTTGTGAAGATGAAACCAGAAAGCGGAATGCAAGAGAAAACACAACTACAAAAAACACATGTGATTAATTTACTTCTGAACAAATCTGAGACATGATGTGAATTGTTTTCATCTTTACAGGTAATGTCTTCATCTGATCATGCAGCGCCAAGCTGGACACAAGATCTTTACGTATGAGTTTCACAAATATGCAGATCATGGTTGTAAAAGTGTAACATTAGGGGAAAACGCTTTCATTCAAAGCCCATTTAACTCCCATGGCACATTTCGCCTTTCCAGACTTCTCATGGGGCGATGCATTAGTCTCTCAGGTTAAAACATCTTCCTCTCGGGCTCATAGAGAGTTCTACTCGAGCTCCCTGGAGACCCTGCCAATGCACTGACACAAGATCCTGTTACAAACATGATTAAAACATTCCTGTTCTGTTTTCTGTGTCACGAAACTGATGAGACAAATAACTAGGTTACAGGGTTTCTATCGCGTATTAATTCCCATCTACAAATAAACTTCAAATAAAGTTTGTGAAAGCTTCAAAGAGTGTAAAAACCACCGTGACAATAAAAGTAAAACTTTGTCAATGAATCTGCCAAAACAACTTTACTACACTCTTACTTTAGTAAAACCATAAGTCATTTTCTATGTGCAATTTATCAGTTTCCATATTCAATATTGGCGTCCTGCAATTATGTTTAGCATGGATTATCTCAATGATCTATTTTGACAGTTTTTTTCAAATATTTTTATCTTATATATTTTTTATTTGCAATAATATAATATCGAAAAAACAATTTTGTTTAATAATTATTTATTTGTTATTCGTCCGGGTGTTTAATTATTTTTAGTCATTTATTCATTTAATGATACTGATAATGAATGATTCCATCCTCAGTTTAGAAATAGTTTTAAATATTTGAGATCTCAACACCGAGATAAACATAATCACGATTATAATGTCTGTCATGTTCAAGCAGAGCTAATAGTAACCTGTCAAACACACACTTCACATGAGATTCACACAACCTACACTTCTGATGTCATGTGCAACTGTCTCTGGATCAGTCTGAATTTTCGATGTGTCACAGCTGACAGACTGAATTAAGTTCCTGTCAAATAGGACTAATACCTATTGTCCTTGTGCTCACTCTGATAGGACGGTTTAAATCCCTTGTGTCACGTGATCTCCCCCTCTCTCCTGATTGACATTTTGAGGATTTTTCCTTTTTACCCAGTTCTAATGTGCTGACTTTAATGGGTGTCTGACCCCAATCCCCTGGAAGCTTTTCCATACTGAGGCAAAGATTATAGTTGAGAGATTATGATTTTTTACCAGCAAGGGTACAACAAAACAGCAACCCACATCAGTAGCAATGGGAATATCAGGATTTCAGAGTATTTTCCGGCCTCATATTCATTCAGCTCCATGAAACATAGACATAAAGGGCCTAACAGCACAGATCAGATTGACAAGGCTGTTGTTTACCTTCCTTGGACGTTTCAGCAGAATGATTCCTTTCGGAAGACTGATTGGTCTAAGAGCTGCAATGAAACAACAACACCTGAAGCCTAACACACACACACACACACACACACACACACACACACACACACAGACACACACAGACACACACGCGCACACGCACACACACACACACACACACCTGTACCATACCAGATCTGTCCTGGTTTAAACTCTATTTTGAGTAACAATGCCCCTTAAGACCAGACTGTTCCAGAATCAAATGCTTTAGAGGGGATTGGTGATAAAATGCAGGTTTTGTAAAGGGTTTGAGCTGATTCCAGACCAGTTTTATCAGGGCAAAGCTTTAAAAAGGTCTCTTGAGCTCAGCGATTCCAACATTGTGGATGAAGCACTGGATGAGGCCGTGCTGCTGTGTTTGCTGAACAATTAAACTGCACAAGTGTGTGTGTGAGAGAGAAAGTGTGTGTGTGTCTGAGTGTGTGTGTGTGAGACCGTAAGCTTATGCAAATTTCAGAAGGATTTGGAGACTCTAAACTGAGCTTCTCTCTCTCTTTACCAATGAGTTCCTCTTTATGCACTAAAAGTGTTTTTATGTTTATTACGTTAAACAATTTACACCAAAAAGTACATTTAAAAGCTTTGAATTTAAGTAAATATACTGTTTAAATGTTTGCATATGTAAGACAAAATAAGTTAATCTCATTCACTCAAATATTTCTATTATAATTCAACAACACATTCATTTATATTATAAATTTGGTATTTAATACTTTTTTTTCATTACATTAACCACGTTTTTTTTTCACATTCATTTTAACATTTTCCACCGAAATAAAAAGATATTCAAAAAAACAATAAAATTAACTTTAGTTAAACTGTTTATTTTTGTGATATTTACTAATCGACATTAAATATTTCTTACAGTGCACATTAAATAATTTTACAGTGTGTGATTGACTGCATTTTATCATAAAGAATGTTTCTGTGCCAGCCAAGGTTTGCCCAAGTCCCACCAGCACCGGTCGCTTCTCTTGCCATCTGCCAACCAAAGGTCATGCGGAGTGCAGTATCGCACGCTGAGAAACCCTGGAGAGAAGAATTCCAGAGCTCCTTTTTTGCTTAATTTAGGATGCCCCCCTCTACACCCTTCCCAGTTTAAAGATAAAGACAAGGACAACGACCCCACGAAGGGAGACACACAAAACAGACAGTCTTTGTCCATCCCTGCTTTCCACTTCAGCTTGAGCGCACACGTTCTCCCACATGCTAACACAAACGCTCACACACACCCACACAAAACAAGAGAGTCTGTATTGTATGTGTAACTGAATACATTTCATACGACTTTAAATGTTAAATTTATTCAGCGAGGTTCAAATGTTCTACAATGAAAGGTATAAAAATATAATAATTACACACAGGCCGCTGAGTCTTCTGCCACCCAGCTCTCTACTCTCTGTCGGCCTATCAGCTTGAGGTCATTTGTGACATGAAGTGACGTCAGTCGTGGTCTGGTGGTCAGAGAGTTGGACTTGTAAGCAGAAGGTTGCGGTGCCAGAAGACAATAACTGAAGTGTTCTTAAGTAAGACACCTTACCGCTGAAGTCATCATTACCACCACACTTTTTTCACTATACTTTGGGTCAAAATCATCTGCCAAATGAACAAATGTAAATGTAAATGATCCCTTAATGATATGCTAAACCTGAACTATGATATAATGTTACAATATGTTAAGATTTAACCGTCATATTGTTACATACCTAAGAACCGGTCTGGTTCTTGGATCTGTGTCTTGACTTTTCTTCTTTATGGTAAATAAAAAATGCTGTATTATAATGGCGCATTGAGGATACTAGTAACGTACAGTAATAAACTGTATATCTGTTTTACATTAAATTAAAGTTGATAATAACACTGCGTCGTTAACAGAAATCACTTACTGTGCATTCGTCACAATTACTGCCACGAAAGCCGCAACAGCATCTAAAACATAATCTACCACGATCCGGCGGGACCGTGCACGCCTGGATGGGCTCTTCATTTAAAAACCCCATCACATTAATTCCGAAGTCTGTATTTTATCACGTCACATACCTCAATCGCAGGCATTTACAGACACGCTTGAAGTCATTCCCACAGCGAACGGCATCTGAAAACTCATGGAGGACATGGGCCGCAATTTAGCCCAGAGACATGCTGTTGTGTTATATCGTTCACACAAAAAACTGATGTGTGTTACAACTAAAATGAACACAAGGATGGTGAGGGAGAAGCTCTCTAACATTCTATAATACTCTAGAATAACAATAACAAGGAAAATGTTTACTGGATCGGGTAAGAAGAGTCATGCATTATTGAGGTTGTATGCATTTCCCGTGTTGACAGTTTATTTGTTGAGGTTGGACAGCTGGACTGTGACATATGTGTTTGCTCTTCTGTCTATAGAACTCCCGTCCACCTGTATGTTCTGTCTGTCAGGATGTCCAGCTGGAAGCGCAGATATCTTTATATATTCTTTATCATGTACCGTTTTGACTTCAATTGCATTAAAACCTCTTTTAAACTCCTTTTTTTTTTAATAAGTCGTTTCACGAAAAGTTTCCATTACAAATATAATTTGATCAGCTCTTTACCTTCAAGGTCAGTTCAAAATTGTTTTGGGTTTTATTCCAGTGGGGTTAAATGGTGAGGTATGGGTTCACCATTCCCATTGGATCACACTAATAGAACCCGACACAACACCCTTAAATACCATTTCCCTAAAAACAATAAAATGACTATTGTAACCATTTAAGCCAAATAGTGAGGTTTCTATTGTTTTTCACCAGGGATTACATCCATAATGAGACATACTGAAAAAATCAAAAGGATTAAAATATACACGTAGGCCGCCCTATGTCTAAATGATTGTTTTTGACAGCTTGGATCTGGGTCAGCATATGATCCAAGCAGGTTTTTGCCAAACCCCAAAGACGACAAAATCTCCTTAAAATTCACTTTACAGAGATTCTAGGTTGAGATTTGGTGACAAAAGTAGGCCAACTGCAGCGCTCTATATGCGAATAATCCACATCTCATCAGAGGCCACAAAAAATGAACATGACACGCATTCAGATGATTCTTCAGACGACTGTAATATGACATCATAATGACTCAAGCCCTGCGTGTGCGGTATTGACGTGTTTATGAGGGACCAGCGGACGGCATGCGGCTCTGCAGACTGGATTTGCCCCTGGGGCAGAATACCCAGCATGCCTCTGCAGCCCACAGGGTGATGAAAATGGCATTCACATTCAGATGCCCGAGTGGGACTCCCTCCTACAGGACGTTTCTTTCCCATGGGCTCAATGCCACGCTGACACCCGTGGCATACGCATACCCGCACGGGGCATCCATAACGCCGGTCACAAACAAGCATGTGTTTTGAAGCCCATTTGAATCCTGTTTAATACGGCCCATCTGTCACGTCACTGTTTCTGTGACACTCATAAAGAAACACAATATTCGAGCACAACGCTCAAACACAACGCTCCACTCATTCCACGTTCTAAACACACAATAGACTTCAACACAGTTAAAAGCTCAGCACTTGGCAATGGACGGTTGAGGAGCTGCTATTGTCCCGTGTGAGTTTGTCGCAAGAGACAATGAGGCCGTCTCTGTCATTAGCATGCATTAATTGGGAGATGTGACCCAGTACTGGAATGTGGCGTGTGTCTCGTGTGTGGGGGGGTGAAGTTTGTTGCCTGGTCTGTTGCCATTTCAGTTAAAGAAAGAGAGAGAGAGAGAGAGAGAGAGAGAGAGAGAGAGAGAGAGAGAGAGAGAGAGAGAGAGAGAGAGACCAGAGAGAGAGAGAGACCAGAGAGAGACCAGAGAGAGAACGGAGAGAGACCAGAGACAGACCAGAGAGAGACCAGAGGTAGACCAGAGAGAGACCAGAGAGAGAGAGAGACCAGAGAGAGACCAAAGAGAGACCAGAGAGAGACCAGAGAGAGAGAGAGATAGTATTTGACTGGAAAATTCTAAAGTATCTTTAGACAAATACTTTGACACAGAGCTCTCTCTTTCTCTTTCTCTCTGAGTGCAGGATACCACTAATAACTCCCTAAAATATCACATCTCAATTAAACAGTAAATAAATCACCTGGAACATCACATCCCTAAAATATCACATCTCAATTAAACAGTTAATCACCAGAAACATCACATCCCAAAAATATCACATCTCAATTAAACAGTTAATCACCAGAAACATCACATCCCTAAAATATCACATGTCAATTAAACAATTAATCACCAGAAACATCACATCCCTAAAATATCACATCTCAATTAAACAGTTAATCACCTGAAACATCACATCCCTAAAATATCACATGTCAATTAAACAGTTAATCACCAGAAACATCACATCCCTAAAATATCACATGTCAATTAAACAGTACATAAATCACCTGAAACATCACATCCCTAAAATATCACATGTCAATTAAACAGTTAATCGCCTGAAACATCACATCCCAAAAATATCACATCTCAATTAAACAGTTAATCACCAGAAACATCACATCCCTAAAATATCACATCTCAATTAAACAGTTAATCACCAGAAACATCACATCCCTAAAATATCACATGTCAATTAAACAGTAAATCACCAGAAACATCACATCCCTAAAATATCACATGTCAATTAAACAGTTAATCACCAGAAACATCACATTCCTAAAATATCACATCTCAATTAAACAGTTAATCACCAGAAACATCACATCCCTAAAATATCACATGTCAATTAAACAGTTAATCACCAGAAACATCACATCCCTAAAATATCACATGTCAATCAAACAGTAAATCACCAGAAACATCACATCCCTAAAATATCACATCTCAATCCAATAGTAAATAAATCACCAGAAACATCACATCCCTAAAATATCACATGTCAATTAAACAGTAAATCACCTGAAACATCACATCCCTAAAATATCACATCTCAATTAAACAGTAAATCGCCTGAAACATCACATCCCTAAAATATCACATCTCAATTAAACAGTAAATCACCTGAAACATCACATCCCTAAAATATCACATCTCAATCCAATAGTAAATAAATCACCAGAAACATCACATCCCTAAAATATCACATGTCAATTAAACAGTAAATCACCTGAAACATCACATCCCTAAAATATCACATGTCAATTAAACAGTTAATCACCTGAAACATCACATCCCTAAAATATCACATGTCAATTAAACAGTTAATCACCAGAAACATCACATCCCTAAAATATCACATGTCAATTAAACAGTTAATCACCAGAAACATCACATCCCTAAAATATCACATCTCAATCCAATAGTAAATAAATCACCAGAAACATCACATCCCTAAAATATCACATGTCAATTAAACAGTTAATCACCAGAAACATCACATCCCTAAAATATCACATCTCAATCCAATAGTAAATAAATCACCAGAAACATCACATCCCTAAAATATCACATGTCAATTAAACAGTAAATCACCTGAAACATCACATCCCTAAAATATCACATCTCAATCCAATAGTAAATAAATCGCCTGAAACATCACATCCCTAAAATATCACATCTCAATTAAACAGTTAATCACCAGAAACATCACATCCCTAAAATATCACATGTCAATTAAACAGTAAATCACCAGAAACATCACATCCCTAAAATATCACATCTCAATCCAATAGTAAATAAATCACCAGAAACATCACATCCCTAAAATATCACATGTCAATTAAACAGTTAATCACCAGAAACATCACATCCCTAAAATATCACATCTCAATCCAATAGTAAATAAATCACCAGAAACATCACATCCCTAAAATATCACATGTCAATTAAACAGTAAATCACCTGAAACATCACATCCCTAAAATATCACATCTCAATCCAATAGTAAATAAATCGCCTGAAACATCACATCCCTAAAATATCACATCTCAATTAAACAGTTAATCACCAGAAACATCACATCCCTAAAATATCACATGTCAATTAAACAGTAAATCACCAGAAACATCACATCCCTAAAATATCACATCTCAATCCAATAGTAAATAAATCGTCTGAAACATCACATCCCTAAAATATCACATCTCAATTAAACAGTTAATCACCAGAAACATCACATCCCTAAAATATCACATGTCAATTAAACAGTAAATCACCTGAAACATCACATCCCTAAAATATCACATCTCAATCCAATAGTAAATAAATCACCAGAAACATCACATCCCTAAAATATCACATCTCAATTAAACAGTAAATCGCCTGAAACATCACATCCCTAAAATATCACATCTCAATTAAACAGTAAATCACCTGAAACATCACATCCCTAAAATATCACATCTCAATCCAATAGTAAATAAATCACCAGAAACATCACATCCCTAAAATATCACATGTCAATTAAACAGTAAATCACCTGAAACATCACATCCCTAAAATATAACATGTCAATTAAACAGTTAATCACCTGAAACATCACATCCCTAAAATATCACATGTCAATTAAACAGTTAATCACCAGAAACATCACATCCCTAAAATATCACATGTCAATTAAACAGTAAATAAATCACCTGGAACATCACATCCCTAAAATATCACATCTCAATTAAACAGTTAATCACCAGAAACATCACATCCCTAAAATATCACATGTCAATTAAACAGTTAATCACCTGAAACATCACATCCCTAAAATATCACATGTCAATTAAACAGTTAATCACCTGAAACATCACATCCCAAAAATATCACATGTCAATTAAACAGTAAATCACCAGAAACATCACATCCCTAAAATATCACATCTCAATTAAACAGTTAATCACCTGAAACATCACATCCCTAAAATATCACATGTCAATTAAACAGTAAATCACCTGAAACATCACATCCCTAAAATATCACATGTCAATTAAACAGTTAATCACCTGAAACATCACATCCCTAAAATATCACATGTCAATCAAACAGTAAATCACCAGAAACATCACATCCCTAAAATATCACATCTCAATTAAACAGTTAATCACCTGAAACATCACATCCCAAAAATATCACATGTCAATTAAACAGTTAATCACCTGAAACATCACATCCCTAAAATATCACATGTCAATTAAACAGTTAATCACCTGAAACATCACATCCCAAAAATATCACATGTCAATTAAACAGTTAATCACCAGAAACATCACATCCCTAAAATATCACATGTCAATTAAACAGTTAATCACCTGAAACATCACATCCCTAAAATATCACATGTCAATTAAACAGTTAATCACCTGAAACATCACATCCCAAAAATATCACATGTCAATTAAACAATTAATCACCTGAAACATCACATCCCTAAAATATCACATGTCAATTAAACAGTTAATCACCTGAAACATCACATCCCAAAAATATCACATGTCAATTAAACAGTTAATCACCAGAAACATCACATCCCTAAAATATCACATGTCAATTAAACAGTTAATCACCTGAAACATCACATCCCTAAAATATCACATGTCAATTAAACAGTTAATCACCAGAAACATCACATCCCTAAAATATCACATGTCAATCAAACAGTTAATAAATCACCAGAAACATCACATCCCTAAAATATCACATGTCAATTAAACAGTTAATCACCAGAAACATCACATCCCTAAAATATCACATGTCAATTAAACAGTAAATCACCTGAAACATCACATCCCTAAAATATCACATGTCAATTAAACAGTTAATCACCTGAAACATCACATCCCTAAAATATCACATGTCAATCAAACAGTTAATAAATCACCAGAAACATCACATCCCTAAAATATCACATGTCAATTAAACAGTAAATCGCCTGAAACATCACATCCCTAAAATATCACATGTCAATTAAACAGTAAATCACCAGAAACATCACATCCCTAAAATATCACATCTCAATTAAACAGTAAATCACCTGAAACATCACATCCCTAAAATATCACAAAGACGCGTCAGTGTGGAGCGCATTCGCGTTTCTTCGTTTAAACTTGAGAATGATGAGAATTAAACATCATCATCATGTCAAACAGGAGATGGACTTACCCGGTGAACCCCAGATCTGGTTCTGATCTGGTTCTGATGTGGTTCTGACAGCGAGTCTCCTCTGGTTTAGCTCCAGATTATGCGCGCAGTTGTCGGGGACGCGCACAGCTCCGCGTCTCACTGCGGTGACGCCTCCAATGACAACTGACCTGAGATCAGCAACAATTCTGCTCGTTTCACTCAGAAACACAATAAATATTCACACATGCATAACAACAATGAGATGAAGATACAGTTTATGCAATGAGGAGGGTGACGTGTTAACATGTGCACAATCATAAAAGATTGAATAGAAATCATGATTTTATTTGATTGAATATGAATGTTGTGTTAAATATTGATACAAAAGTTTCTCTTTATTTAAAAAAAAACATTTTGATTTAGAGTTGACATAATATCTGAAATATCTGAAACCACTAAAGATGATAAAAATAACATTATTTTAGTTATTTTCTTTTTTAGTTATAACATAAGCCTATTGTTTCCTTTATTGATCTCATTGTGATTTTATTTTTATGATAAAATCTGGTAATAAATTTGAATAAATGAGCGGGTAAGTGTTCAATAACTGTGTAAATAGTGTAAAAGTGTAAAGAAAAGCAGGATTTTTACAATGATCTGGTTTTATAATTGAACACATGAACATAAAACCCATCCCATCATTTTAAATGAATGAAATGATTAAATGCCAACTGGATCAGTCATAACAGAAATGGGCTCTGTTGGGTCATTTTTGGTGGGATGTTATAGGTGCACATAGAACACTGACATCATGATCATGATTCTATATTAAGGTGTATGTAATAAAAATCATTAAAAATGTTTATTTGATTTTGAAACTCTATTGTCTGAAGTCCAAACCCTCATGGGATGAGATTCTCCATGTATCCTCTGTAAACATCCGGAAGGTTCGATGTCCTTTAACACTTCTGTTACGGATGAGCAGGCCACACCATCAGAGTCTGTTTTTAAACAAACGGATGACATAAAGCAGACATAAAGGATTCTCATTGTGTCCCGTATACATCACATATATTATACAGCTCGATTCCAATATTAAACTAGCCTCCTTCCTCCAAACCCTGTCATCTTGAGACGAGCATGGATGCACATTCATGGACCGACGGACGGTCTCCTGAAAAACTAAATTACAGCATCTCCTGTTCATCTCTGGGCTTCGACTCATCGCCTGTCAGTCTGGTCTGTGTCATCATGCTACAAAGATCACAGAAAACCAGGCAAGGAACCACACAAGACGAGCGGAAACCAGACAACCAGAATGAGATGAGAGCGCCCGTCCTTTATCTGAGCACCATTCAACTATTTTTCTTGTATATCTGTGTTTTTTTCATCTCCATCAGATCCCTGAGGTCCCAATCACTATGGACTGCGATGGATCATGGGACTCGTGTCTGTACCCACCCTGTGGCTGACGAACAGAAGCTGCTGCAATTGGGCCGGTCTTTCATCTCACACAGCCTGCAGTCATCTCATAATCAACATCCAATTAAAACCAAACATCAGCGGCTAAATGAGATTCAAGTTTTGCTTTACATCAGCCGAAGCAAATCTGAAACAGGAGATTGAGGCCGCCTTTTAGGCATCTGTAACTCAAGGAATCATGCAAATACGAAGCACAAATAACAGAAAAATAAAGATTTTAGATGTGCTTCATTGTGACTTGATTGCATTGAGACATGTATGGATATACATGACTGTGCAAACGTTTAGGCATGTCATCATTTTCAGCCCATTATGTGGTTATAAGTCCGTTATTTCTATCAATTAGAGCAGTGTGTCATTAGAGATTATGAGTCTACTTTTCTTAACATTCATTTGAGCATTATTTGTTAAAATCCACTGAGATTTTAGTGTGACATTATCGATCTGGTGTCAACATTTGTTAAATCTATTATGACATAATAAAAGTGGAAAAAAACAACCCAGAAGACCCGTGTTACTGTCTTTAAGATGCTTCAAGACATCGACCTGCAAAAAACCTACAGAACTGAATAAAGTACTCTTCACTATACTGTATAATAACATTCTCACTGGATTATTATAAAAAAGTATAAAATATTGTCAAATGAAAATAATGTAAATACTGACTCAAACCAGTGAACCAAATAAAGTCATGACATGCTTAAGACTTTAGCACATTACTGTATAAATATCAGCTGTACGACTAATACACGATGTAAACAAATTTGTCGGAACAAACCAAAGGTTGCTGAGGTTAAAGGCTAACAACACTTGAAATTAATAAGCAAACATCAGTGAGCCGAACTTTTATATTCAATTCACCATAACATTATTATTATAATATTTATCGGTTGCAATATTTTGAAGAATGTCACTGGTTGTTTAATGGACCGCAGTGGGCAGTAAAGATTTTCCCATCGGCAGAGACCTTCAGCGTTGTTAGCACTCACAAAATCAATGTGGCCTGCACAAAACAAGCCTGATGCCTTTCTACTGCACACACACACGCGTACACTTACTCTGTGTTTGTGTGTACGGACAGTTTTTAAGCCCCGGCAGCAAACACACACCATCACACAATCACTATCAACTTTTCCTGTGTCATGAATTTTCTTTCACGCCGAACAATACAAGCACTACACAAAACACAGCACAACACGAGAGAGAGAGAGAGAGAGAGAGAGATAGAGAGAGAGAGAGAGAGAGAGAGAGAGAGAGAGAGAGAGAGAGAGAGAGAGAGAGAGAGAGAGAGAGAGAGAGAGAGAGAGAGAGAGAGAGAGAGAGAGAGAGAGAGAGAGAGAGAGAGAGAGAGAGAGAGAGAGAGACTCTCTGTATGTTATGTTCCTCTGAGAAACAAAATCTAGGAGGATAACATAAAATATACATTTGAAATGAGTGTGTGGTTGCTAGGGTTTTACTATACGGTTGCCAGGGACTTCTGAGTCGATTTGACACTAATGTATGAGAATCACATCTAGATCATTGGAAATGCAGAAGTGGAATCTTAAGAACATAGATTCGGTGATACAACAGCCAACAGCACAGACACACTCGCATAGCAACATGCCAACCAACTGTCAAATACACAGAGGACACAAAAAGATAAATACAATCTTAAACAATGAGTAAATCATTTATTATATTGATATATCAGTATTTCGCTGTATCCTTCACACTGCAAAGATGCTTACTTGAAAACAAAGTCATTGGTTTAGTCTGGGTTACAGCGCATCCATAAACTTTGTTGAAAAAAAACTGATTTACTGACCATTAAAACCCTAAACAGGATTTTATCACAACACACGGGTGAAATCAGAAAACATGCACATTAAATTTGCATAACAGTACAATAAAATCTGAAAATAAATCTGAAATAAAAATCTGAAATAAAAATGAATGAATAGGTTAATGCTGCCAGTGTCTTTCAGTATCACACCCCTTCAGAATGAATTGTATTCATTTATTACCTTATACATTTCTAAACAGTTTAAACACAGCTAATGTTACATTTAACACTTCAATTTAACACTTCCTCTGTTTTGTTGTGTGTGTGCGTAAAACGGCTTGGATTCAGATACACAACAGCGGCTAAAACATTTATGTATTTTATACCATGTGTACTGTCATTTACCAACTGTAAACTAAAACAACTAAATCTAAACACTGTTAAATAAAAATTACAGACAGTATAAGTGGATCTTCAAGCATTGAAAAGAGCTCAAAAGATTAACTTCAGTGTTCAAAGGTTCATATGATTCATATGAATCAATGATGTTCAGCCGTGGCGTGATGAAGTGCTTCCGTGTGTCTGTAGTTTGTACACTATGTAAAGACACGAGAGGCCTGTCAAAGCAAACTTTCAAACTAAAACAACAGCCTGTCTCATAATCACACATAATTACAGCAAGAGCTTCAGAAGTGATCAAACGTATGAGCGGTCACAGTGCCGACACTTCATCTGGACCGTATTGCGTCACAGACCTGAGGACAAACCACAGTCTCTGATTGGTCTCATTAACTCTCATTTAGAGGCCCATTGATCCATTTGAACTAAAATACAATATGAATTAGTTCTGCTTCAATCAGAATAAATATTAAAAGAGCTTATGTTTTAGAATTCTAACTATAAGCAGCGTCACACATATCATTCTTAAGCAAACTGGCACTTACGTATACAAAACTTCTTTTCATCTGTTTGTAATGTTTTGATGTTCGTTTTTGCTCATTTCATGTGATTCATTTAAAACGAACATAAATATTAACTTTTATATTGGATATATTATATATAACCAAAAATCTCCTCTATACCTTTTAAGAGCTGTGTATAACCAATGTGATTTATATATATTAAACAATAGCTTTATTATCATTCACTTTCACTGAATGAAGTTCTTGGTCACGGTGACCAAGTCGGTCTCCTAAGAAATAAATGGAGTCATCTAGAGTTTCATCTGGATATTTTGGCCTTTGTGAGAACCTACCTGAAAAACCCAGACGTAAAAACTCTTTCTTAATATTGCATTTTCTCATACTGAAATATTGTAGAGGTAGTTTTCATCCTACATTTTGTACAAACCCTCATACATGTTGGCTTTGAGACGAAGCCACTCATTCAGTCTCTGAACTGAACTCTTGTCTCGCATGAGTTTGTCCACGGCTCGTCTGACTTTCTCCTGGTTTCGCTCCAGGTACCGAAGCCCCTCGGTCTGCATGTGCTGAAGTTTCTCATCTCTGCTCTCATCCAGAGAAACTTCCTCGCTCATGTACGGGTTAAAACGAAAGTATGTGTGTGGTGGGAGAAGAGCATCCAGCATGGTGTGGACTTCTGAAAAACAGATTTTTGGTTCATGTTATTGTTGATCTCACTTGAGAGATGGCTGTTAATCATCTTCATTATGGTTATACTGGACTCACCCTCTGTGTCTGTAGCGCTGGAGATGACGTTGGTAAGTTTGGTCTTTAAGCTGGTGTAGGCGACGTTATTCCTGACGGAGGTCTCAAACCGTCCGGTCCCCAGAGACACCACACACTGCAGCGGAACACCCGGCCACAGACACTGACACTCGTGGATGGCAAGAGCCGTCGGATTATTGACCAGCAACCCCCCATCCTGTAAGACACCAAAAAAAACATTTCATCTGTAAACTCATGTGTGTACGGTCATGAGAACTTCTCTGTGCTATCTTCATATGTTAACCAGAACACCAAAACGCTGAACTTACAGTCAGGCAATGTGGTGGGAATGCACTTCTGACCGAACAAAGTCAAGTTATTTAATATCAATGCATTTTTAGTTGGGGCTACTGGGGGTGTTCTGAATGCGAGGGGGGTAGAGACTTAAAAGCAGGGACGCCCATCGCAGCCCCTGAGGGCTCTGGAGACGTCTAGAGATTTACAGGGAGTCTAAGTGAGAGTTACCCCACGCGACAGCGGCCCCTTTACCATCAAAGAAGAGAAAGTGTGTCAACCCCACCAGCGTATCAGATAAAGGACAGAAACACAAAGACTAAAAAAAAAGAGAAGGAAAAGTTTCAAGAACAAATAGCAAATTAAACATATGGCTTAAATAATCTCACTTTTCACAACTGACTTCATTCTTCAAAGAACATTGTAATCCATAAATGTGCACAGTTCAACTGTATTTCTGTAGCACTTCATATCTACAGCACATACCAAAAAAATACATAAGAATATGTAGATTTATGAAATATAGATTAAATTAATCAGATATATGGAATCCACGCAGGAAACCCATAGTGTTGAATGCGCAGTTTGTGTTCAGCATACAGTTGAGCAAATCTACATGTTCAAGAACATTCATTTGTTGGGTTTTCTCAACAAGAAGCAGACCAATCAGATGACCTGAATCTCACTTAAATATAACTATTTATTTTATTATGCCAAAGGATGAGTTCGCCCTTGTCACAAGTCTTGATGTTATTTATTTACCTTATAGTGTGTGAAGAAATTGAGTTGTGTTGTGAATGTGCTGTTTGTGCTGTCTGGTGTCAGTGTGCGTTTGCTTTATGTTTCAGTAAATGAACGTGCAGTGAGGATTTGTGCTCCGTCTCACTTTTGTGTACGATCAATAATTCATTCCTATCAACAGCTGCAGGAAATGCAGAGTCTCTTTAATACAAGAGATGGAAATTGAGAGTGGATGAGAGAGAGAGAGAGAGAGAGAGAGAGAGAGGAGAGAGTGAGAAATAAGGAAGGAAAGAAAGAAAGAGAGAGACCACTCATTTGTTTGGGAGGGGAGGAGAGAGAGAGAGAGAGAGAGAGAGAGAGAGAGAGAGAGAGAGGAGAGAGAGAGAGAGAGAGAGAGAGGAGAGGAGAGAGAGAGAGAGAGAGAGAGAGAGAGAGAGAGAGAGAGAGAGAGAGAGAGAGAGAGAGAGAGAGAGAGAGAGAGAGAGAGAGAGAGAGGCTAAATAAACATTTAAAAATAAAACAGATCAATTAAAAAAGAATTGTAAGTCACAGTACACACTAAATGTTTGTGCAACATCTATATGTGAGTTCTAATATCATTTACTGTGATACTAAAATTCATCTCAATACTAATATTAATATCATTAAAAAAAATTAAATGTCACTCATTTACTTGTATCAGTATTAACTACTGAAATAATTAGTGACTTCACAAACCTTTTCACATTTGTTGACAATCTTCTGATCGAAATGTGATTGAGGTTACAGAGTAATAATTTAAAATAAAAGCCTGAATATCCAGCTAAAGCTGCATATTCGACAGGTCAGAGGTCATTACCCCTCAAACGGATCTGGGATTCTACTGTCACTCTCACTCCCTTAGATGATGACATCACACATCCAGAACACAGCAGGTCAAAAGTCAAAGGTTGAAGGGAAATTTCCTAAGTCTGCAGAAAGCCCTGCACGGCTGCACGTAAGACCATATCCATGCATTCAACTCAAATCAACATGTTTGAAATTTGTTCTCAATCCAACAGATCCACGAGAGAGCCCTCATAAAAAACACACACTTAAATATAATTCTATAGAGAACAATGGAAAGTCTCATCTGTGTATCATATATTTCTCCAAAACAGGAGTCAGAAATCTCAGAAGATCTCCAGTAGTTTCAGAAGACATCTCAACAATGTCTCAACATCTTTAAAGATCTTAATATACCTAAATTAAGATTATTACTTGCATAAAGTTTTTGTTCTTTTACTTTAAGGAAAACTTCCAGGACTCAAATGTGACTCCATCAAATCACTGAAAGCTGAAAGAGCATTAAAACTTTTCACTGAGAGTATCTGAAGTTGTAAACTAACGTAAGGATTGAAATTTCAAGAGTCTTAATAAGAAAGTGTTTCTCTGAGTGTGTGTCAAATCAATGTTAAGTGTCACTTACTGCTTGAGTTCAGCTGAACTTTCACGAAAGAAATACACTAATTTTAGAACAATATCACAAAATCATTAAAAAAACATATAAACATGAAAAATAACCTTACAGTGATTTTACCAATAAACACACATGATTCATGTGTTCAATCTCAAATCTCTGTTTCACAGACAGTCAGTCATGAAGCTCAACGGGTCACAGCACAAGGTCATTATGCCACATTATGCAATTACTCTGACTGGTTCTCCTCTGTGACCTTTGACCTCGAGAGTCACAAGCAGTAAATGAGGTTCAAGTTATGGCGATTAAAATCTGAAGACCGGAGCCCCATCTGGGCGGGCGAGCGATAAAGCAAGAACAGCCCTCGGGGTATAACTGAGGGATACACAATGCCAAATTTAAGCCAATCAGATCATTGCATGAGATTTGCCCATGAGAAACATATCTCAAAATTATAAATTTTTTCTTATGTTCATTGTCTAGAAGATCAAGCCTTGCATTTGAGATATGTTTTATTTACATTCATTTATAACAAGTCAACCAATTCACATATCAAGTTTTTTTAAATATGTTCCAAATATTCTAAACAAATTTATAAAAGCTACACCGTTAGAAAATTGATTGCATTTTTTTGGTTTTGAAGATGTCCCTGCTGAACCTAGATGCAGCAGAAAGACTGTAAAGATCAAGTTTGTGAATTTAAAGGACACATCTTTTAGATTTCCAGACCACACGCACGCACGCACGCACACACACAGAGTGTGTCAATGTCGCACATAGGGCTACCATCACTGAAAACCCTTGAAAAGTCTGTGTGTCTGGGCATTGAAAGCTTGTCTTGTAAAAAGATCTTAAAGACCTTAGATGTTAAAGGTACTCTAAGTGTTAATAAATTACACCATTTCACTTTTCTATAAATCACTTCATATTAGATTCTCACACTAATTGTGTCTAAAAAATAAATAATATTCGTACAATCATTCACGTGATCACATTAACTATTTGAGTTTTTGTGACGTCCAGCGAAAGATCATGTAACATTAACTTCACACTAACCCTATTGTATTCCCTGTTGGTAAATCACAGGATTTTCAGAACACTAATTTACTTATAATGCCTAGAGCCTGTCAAACACACAGACGTGTGAACACTGATGGTCTCTGAGCTCAAGCCTGTGTGGGAGGAAACTCATCTGTACACAAGCGTGAGCTGAAGAACACCAGCCTGATGCTGAAGATACAGAACGTGGGAGGACACCGATTTCTGGGAATTACCCGTGTAAAAGAACAGACGACGGAGTCACTAAAATTACAGGAAAAAGACTGATCTCAACTTAAATGTTTCCTGAATATGATGTGAAGACATCTGAGACAACACACATACGAACGTGCATGCACGCACGCACGCACGCACACACACGTTGCATATATTATACACGGCAGTGTTGTTCTTGGATTATTGCTGATGACAAACACACACACACACACACACACACACACACACACACACACGTCACAGATGATGCTGACAGTGTGCTTTTCTAAATGGATGATAGCAGTATGATCATGGACTTGTGTGTCCACTGTGAGAACATACCCCAATTTGGAATACCAATTTTAAACCACCAAAATCTTGTTCAATATTTAAAAATCTGGGGACCCATGATGGTGTTGTAGTGGTTGGGCCATTCGCAAATCAATTGCTGAGCATTTAGTGATCATCTGTGTTTGGTCTCACCTGATGTAGGTCGTTTCCCAGACCAAACTCTTGGAAGTATCCCGGAGCGGCGGACGAAGCTCGGATCGCCTCCCACATCTTGTGGTGGCAGCTGCCGCGGTAATGCGAGCGCACTCCTGGTGGCAGGGTGTAGTTCCTGAACACATAAGCTTTTATTGGAGGCCCTCGGTTCACAACGGTGCTCACTGCCGCCACCTGGTGAATAAATACAAGCATATTATAAATAACCGTAGACCGAAAATATAAAGTTTAGGATTGTGGGTTCTTTTGATGATCATGAATGAAATATTATGTGTTATCATAATTGACATGATAAGAAACACAGACTGAAAGATTGAGATTCATACGACTCTACATACGCTTCAATTAAAAAACAGAACTGCTTGATGCGTTATAAAAGAAATCAAAGAACTCACCTTTGGGCAGTCTGGATTACGGGAAGTTTCGATAAGAATATCCGATCCTATTCTCTCCCTGCAGAGGGATAAAGATTCTTAAGATGCAGATTTTTCTCTAGTTTGACATAATTGTTGAGTGACATACTTGAGAACTTTCTCCCAGATCTCGCTGTCGTAGAAGGCATGACTCCATCCCATCTTCACCGTTCCTACAATCACGTTCTGTTTAAATACATCGGAGCTCAGTTTCCTGTAGAGATCCTCACACTCCTTCACTGGGATCTGAAACACCCCCAGCATGAAGCCCAATATCGCACCTGGCACACAAACAAAGTTTAGTCTGTATTTGAGCATTTTCACGGACTGTCAAGATATTACCAACAGGACGTTTTCTACCTGTACTGACACCACAGATGTAGTCAAACAGTTGATAGATGGGTCTTCCTGATAGCTTCTCAAACCTTTGAAGAGTCTGAAGAGCGAGCAGACCCCTTCAGAAACACACAGAGAATGTACGCTTGTATTAAACACTGACAGAAGTTCATGTGTTGAGGTGAGAGCAGGTCTTAGAGAAGCTGTGTCACCTTGTTCCACCTCCATCGATGGAGAGGATGCGGATGCCTCTGTTCTTCACTGGCTCGATGTAGCCGACCAAAGCCAAAGTCTCCCTCACTGCAGATTTCAGATTCGCATCGCTCGCCTGACGCAAGCGCAGCAAACGCGGGATAACCTTTTCCTAAGAAAGAAAGATTTAACACATTAGAAATGGCAACAGAGCACGTATCAAAGAAGATTTTTGTTGATAACCAAACACTCAAACCCATTGATTTCTGTTGCAAGAACAACCCTGAGACATTTTCCAAAATATCTTCCCAATGTCCCAATGAATTAAAAGTCAAATAAAGATAACAGAGGAATAACTTATGTTTTCTTAGTTATTCATCCCAAGGACTCACCTTGACAGCCACGGATCGGGTTTCTGGAAACTCCAGCAGATGAAGACTAAGTTCTTCCACCCTGCTGATGTAGAGACGCACATCTGACACCCGGTGAAGAGCCTGGACCAGCGCACGGGTCCGGTTATCCACACTCACCCGAGCAATGATCTAGGCAAGTAAAATATGAGTAGAATTTGTTGGATATTTTCTATTAAGTATCAGTATTAAGCCTCAAATGTTTATTGCATGTAAGAAGAAAAGAGAATCAAATGAAAGCAGTATTCTAGAGCAGGGGTGTCCAAACTACAGCCCGCAGGTCAGTTTTTTCTTTAATGTAGCGCTTTTATTCGCTGACATCAGAAATCGACAAGTTTTTGAAAGAGAAGGGCCGACCTCTTGATAAACTGAGTGACCCTCTGTGGCATTTTTAGTTGATGTCACTCATCATCTGAATACACTGAACAAGAACCTACAAGTCAAGGGCGAAATTGTCAATCACACATTGGGGGGGGACAGCTGTGGAACTTTTTGTGTTGGCGCATGCACACATATTTTGTATCAAAATAAAATAAAAGTCAGAGTCCGGATGTTTGTAATGATATAACACAACAAGGATTTGTATTACATATGATCATCAAACCAAAGTATATTCTCCCTGTAATGATTACAGCAAAAGGCCAGTGATCTCTCTTATATTCTTCAATAAACATATAGTGGCTATAAACATTTCCTTTAAATTACTGTTACAGGATAACAACATTCTAAAATCAAGTCTTGAGCAATGATAGTAAAACAGTTATTTACTACTGAGGGACAACAAAAGTAACTTGTCAGTTTAAAAATAATCTCGCTGAAGTGATCAAGGCACATATTATAATTAATACAGTTTAAAGGCCAATGTAGGCTCACACAGTAGGTCCTATGTCAAAATACTGTATATAAAAAAATAAGAATAATATATTTGCGTCACAATTAAATTCTTTACACATCTTTATAATGAATTGAACAGTTTAACCAACATAGAGTGAAAGTGTATCATTTGCATGTGTTTGTAAGTCCTGTTAGTTTAACAGGGCTCGCTTGACAGGGCATATATAAGAACGAACAGAGAGAGAGAGAGAGAGAGACCAGAGAGAGAGAGAGAGAGACCAGAGAGAGACCAGAGAGAGACCAGAGAGACCAGAGAGAGAGACCAGAGAGAGAGACCAGAGAGAGAGAGAGAGAGACCAGAGAGAGACCAGAGAGAGACCAGAGAGACCAGAGAGAGAGACCAGAGAGAGAGACCAGAGAGAGAGAGAGAGAGAGAGAGAGAGAGAGAGAGAGAGAGAGAGAGAGAGAGAGACCAGAGAGAGAGAGAGACCAGAGAGAGAGAGAGACCAGAGAGAGAGAGAGAGACCAGAGAGAGAGACCAGAGAGAGAGAGAGAGAGAGAGAGAGAGAGAGAGAGAGAGAGAGAGAGAGAGAGACCAGAGAGAGAGACCAGAGAGAGAGAGACCAGAGAGAGAGAGAGAGAGAGAGAGACCAGAGAGAGAGAGACCAGAGAGTGAGTGAGAGAGAGAGAGAGACCAGAGAGAGAGAGACCAGAGAGAGAGAGACCAGAGAGAGAGAGAGAGAGACCAGAGAGAGAGAGACCAGAGAGAGAGAGAGAGACCAGAGAGAGAGAGACCAGAGAGAGAGAGAGACCAGAGAGAGACCAGAGAGAGAGAGAGAGAGAGAGAGAATACAGAATACAACCGGCGTTTTCATTGAAAAACAAATCAAGCTGTTCTCGTCTCCCTTCCTGGTGGATGCAGAAGAAGTGGAGGAGAGTCTGCAGTTAGAACTGATGGAAATGCAATGTGATGATTCTCTGAAGAGTCAACATCAGCTTCTCTCTATCAGAGTTTGGATCATGCCAAGTTTCCTCTGATGAGACGCCATGCAGAAATGATGAGCCTGTTGGGCTCAACATACATTTGTGAACAAACATTTTCTCTGTTAAATCAGAACAAAAGCAGACTGAGATTCAGAATGACTGATAGCCATCTCTGTGAAGTCCTTCGTGTCTCAACCACCAAACATCCCAGCCATCCTTCAATCCAAAACACAGCATCCCTGCTCCCACTTAGAGCAATGTTCTTCACATTATACACACATTAATCATGTGTCAATATGTCACCTCTTGTGTGTGGCCCGGGCCTTTGCTTATTTTTCTGTATATGGCCCTCACCAAAAAAACTTTGGACACCCCTGTTCTAGAGACACATCAAGAGCATGGATGTGTAAATAAATAATGAAAATTGTTAAGATTAAGATCTTCAAAAATATTGATGTTTATTGTAGACTTGACAAATCCAAGCTCAGTTTGAGACATTTTTTAAATCTCTTGTAAAACTTTCTTCTCCCCAAAAGAAATATCCAAGGCACAAATGAGACTTAAGATGAAGTAACTGGGATATTAAGCATATGTTATTTGTAATTTATTCTTCTTAAAGGCCTGTTTGTGTTTATCTACACCTTCGCTTGATTAATCTTATCTTACTGTTGACACACGTGACATGACATGGCTCACATGTCGGACAGCAAGGAGACCCTGTGTGAGTTTATTTTTAAAAGAAGTTCCTAGAAACTCCTGAACAGTGAACACGGGACCTCATTATAGAGTCACATTACATACAGTAATGCATATGTGATCTATGTACCCTACACATGCTTCTGCATATTATAGAAACTACAAGAACATTTTCTGTAGCTCTGTAAATGCATTTTGTTTACAATGCAAAGGTCATGAAGAACCAGCATACTATGGCTTATAAAATTGGATTAATGTATATGATGTTATAATATAATTGTAATGTAAATGTACTAAAGTACCTTCTCTCTCTGGAGCAGCAGACGTCTGGCTCTCTCATCTGCATCTTTCTGTTCTTTACTCCCTGATGGCTCCTTTGGTTTTCCACTGTAGTTCTCAGCAGGAGACGGTTTATCCACCTGCACTTTTCCTTCATTTTTGAACCTAGGAACAAGCGGAGTGATGTAGTTTCCTACAAACGCTTGGACGCGCGGTGCAGAGTAGGTAAAGTAATTCCCGAGACTTTTATTGACAGAGACGACAGAACTCGTGCTTGACGGTGCGAGTTCTTTTACAGGCACAAGAAGAGAACCCTTCTGTCGGTTATCCCCCTGCGTGGATGATGTGATGTCTTTAGTGTCTTTTGTTTTACCTAAAGTGCCAAAGTAAGCGTTGATATGGTGAGACACGTAGCTGTAGGTCTCGCCCAGATGGACACTGATGGACCCAGGGTGGAAGAGGGGTGTGGTCTGCTGGCTCGGGACAGGGCTTGCGTTTCTGTCCTGAGGTGTTGTGGTGCGAGAGGTTGCTTTGATGTTGTCGGCGGCTTTCAATCTGAGCTCGTTCTGTGTCTCAGCTTCCCTTTTCGTGGGTGGAGTTTTGGGTTGAACCACCTGAGGTATAGTTGATGATCTCTCCTGCTCTTTATCCGAAGGTGCACCTTCATCCTTCGCCTCAACCTCTCGATCGCTGTTCGCTTTAAATCGGGTAATTCGGGATCGGATCTCCACTTGCGTTCCGCTCACCACTTTCGACACAGAGTCCAGTGCGCTCCGCAGGCGAGACATGTGAAATCTCAGGTCAGTCGAGCCACGGCACGCGGACGTGCTGAACTTGGAGATGTTCCCGACTTGAAACCCAATCGGACAAACACGACACGACCGGAACCCCGGACCTCGCAGGTGTCTTCCGGAGCCTGATGGTCGTTTGATGTGTAGATGACAGAACGGGTTCCTCAGTGGGGAAATGGAGAGGATGACGGACGCGCGTCCTGGTCTGTGCCATACATGCAGCATGTGTCCATCCAGCCTACAGATGAGAGTCATGACGTCAGCATCTTTAGATCACAGGTCACACATCTGTCAACAATTAACATACGTCAATATTATGATATGGGTCCATTGTAAAACACTCAATACATTCAACTGATCAATGATCAATGATCCATTTTTGAGAAGGTTAAGTCTAACAACACAATATCTACCACAAACATAAGATGTTTATAATATAAGCACAAACATATCAGAAAAACTAAATATGTGTCTTTATTTGGACCTAATGTTTACAAAAGGTTGATGGTTGTGTATACTTTATATTTACAAACACACAATAAATGAATAAAGACACACATCCTTAATTTACATACAAAAACAAACACATAACGAGTAAGTTAGCTCCACACACACGTACAGGTCACATAGATTAAAATAAACAATCTAGAAAACAACTTGGTTGTAAAACCCAAACCTGTGTGTCAAACAGTGATGTAAACAGATCACTTCCGGTTGTAAATAACTGCAACGCAGCTCGCGACGGCTTGTTTACAGGTCAACTCTCCACACAGCAGGGCACACACAGCGACTTCCGCATTCCCTGACGTCATCCTCAAAACACCATCTGATTGGTTAGTATGTTTTACCAAAAAAAAAAACTATTTATTAAGATTGAAGTCACGT
>CM065677.1:5590085-5672585 GCA_033220385.1 Triplophysa yarkandensis | reverse complement strand
TAATAGGTTATTTGATGTAATGAGCAATATTAGGTAGACTTTACCTAATATCTGTTAGTCTGCCATAGCTGTTAAATTTAGGTATACTTTACTCAAATATATAAGATAGAATCTACCCCAAAAAAGTGAGAGCAAATTGTTACCTCAATTTTATTGAGTAGATTCTATAGGTTGTTTTTTACAGTGTATGGCTTTTGTTCTGTTTTAATGTTATTAATGTAGGTTTATTTGCAGAGAGACAAAAACAATCCTTCATAGATGCTTAAACTATGTTCTGTTGTCTTTGAGGAGCTTTTTGCTGATTTCCGGAAAGGAAGTACTGTGCAATACCACTTTTAATTTTAGACAACATAACTCATAACGGACTATACATCACAATGGAAGTGCTGGTGAACGTTTGGTTTTTACTGATGCTCCCATTGAACACAAGACTGTTTAATCTACACGAGCCTCTTTATCTGCATGCGACCAAGGGCCTTCAGATCAAACTGCAGATGTTCTGCGTAAATCTTGCTCACGTTGTTTATTACAATAGATCAGACCAAGGACTCAGACCAACTGAAAATCCGAAAAAGAACGTAAACTATGGACATGTAGAAATCCAAATATGGGAAAACCAGGAGATTTTGGGTGAATGCTGGAGACAAGGAACTCTTTTGGAGAGAAAACATTTCCATTTGATAGTTTGCGCTGAAAAGATTCCAGAAGATGTTGTATCTTTAAATCATGGTGATCCTGCAGACATTGCATGTCAGAAGTTCAAATCGGGTCATGGAGAGACTCTGCAAGTGTTCAGAAATATACAAAAGCAATATGAATGGAGCAGTACAATGATTGTGGATACCAATGTGTCACTGGCGATTATTTCAGATGGGCTGAAAAGTAGAGTGGTGAAAAGTGGATCTTCAATTCATTTCTCAGAAGTCTCAAGCCTTGACTCTGGAGTTTACAGCTGCGTGGTTTGGAGAGAAAATCAATGTCAGAACTATAAGGAAATTTCACTGAATGTTCCAAAGCAAGACATCTTCTTGGAACCAAATCAGAGTTTCACCTTGCCATGTCTAGTAAAAGATTTAAATCAAAGGATCATTTGGTTGTCCCCTTTAGGATTAAGGGTCCCAGGTTCGAGGGGCAAATACGACCAATCTGAAATGTTGAATGACACACAGACTGGAAATTATTCTTTGGTCATTCCTCAGGTCACGCTGAATCACACTGGAACATATATCTGTCAGACTGTTGGGAAACATTATAATAATGTTAACCTTTTTGTTTGCTCTGATCTTGAACCCATAAATGTAACATTTTCTATGGGTAACATGGCTTACCTAAAATGCCAACCCAATCTCCCAGGTACTCTTAGAGTACAATGGTATCGGCAAAATACTCAAACCTCCAAATATCTGCTGACGGACAGTCAAGATGGATTCGTGAATGAGATATTGAAGGATCGGCTGATTACAGTCAACGCTCAAAATGACATCATAATAACAGAGCTTTTGTATTCAGATGTTGGCTTGTATTGGTGCAGACTCTGGGCATTAAATAATTCCTCATCCAGGGTATGTTTCAGGCGCAAAGTTCACTTAACATACGTGGGACACGATGAGAGCACTTTTTACATGGTGTATGCCTCAGTGGCGTCCAGCGTGCTTTTAGCATTGATTATTACTGTGGTTTGTGTTATTGTACTAAGCAAGAATAGTCGCCCACCAGGAGACATTCGATGACGACGGGCACGACTCAGACCTGGAGAAACATGTCAACTGCAAAGCTTGAAGCAATGATTATCTTCAAAATGCAGTGCAGAATCCACATTAAAACCAGAAAGTATTGTATTTTTAAAAAAATAACAAAATGTTCAAATGTTCAATCCATACCAATTATAAATTTGTTAAACTTTTACTGTAATGGCTATTATTTTATTCATAAGGTGAAGAATTTAATATCATTTGTAATACGCTTTGTGTTTTCCATTAGATTGTAAATTTCAACAATCGTACATGTATTTTTATTTTCACATATAGTGTCTTACAGCTTTCTTGGGTTTTCTA
This sequence comes from Triplophysa yarkandensis, assembly GCA_033220385.1. Lineage (NCBI taxonomy): Eukaryota > Metazoa > Chordata > Actinopteri > Cypriniformes > Nemacheilidae > Triplophysa > Triplophysa yarkandensis. Next base: position 5,670,531 of record CM065677.1, on the reverse strand, counting down.
TTGCTGTTAATTTACACATTCTAAAAATATTTCAGCTCAATGTTGTTATTAATATAAGTGTGTGTAGTTTACCTGGTGTGTGATGCCAGCTTGGTCTTAAATTCAAATATAACCCAATAAAGATTTATAAAACATCTATGGATCTCGTGCCATTCATGTTTGATGCAACATTAATAAACACAGAACATAAAACACAACAAATCCAGAACCAGTACCAGTAATTTAAGCAAATGAAAATAAGCTTCCTTTTCGGCTAATACACACACTGAAAAGTAACATTGTAATGGGGATACAGGAGGCTTTGGCACACTGTATGAAGTTTACATTTAGTTACACTTTTCTATTCTTAATAAGGAACTTATGTATATGACTTATCCCGTTTATAATCCAATTTTTATTTTTTATATACGTTCATATGTTTGTTACCGTTCTGTTGTATTAATCTTTTCAATTAATGTTTTTTCTGTTCAACACTGGGGGGTCTGCATTGTTTTACTAAAAGAAAAGCATTTTTTGTGTTGAAAACTTTTTGGTGACTACTGCATTTATATATTGAATCTGATCCTTCTGTAAGCAATATTTTATACATAAATGTAATATTTACATTTACATTTACATTTAGTCATTTAGCAGACGCTTTTATCCAAAGCGACTTACAATAGTCGAGGAGACAATGAAGCGGTAAATAGCCGATACAACAATAGGTGAACAAGTGCTACAACAATGTTACCAAGTTACACAGAGAGAGAAGTTACAAAAGTTTTTTTTTTGTTTTTTTTTTGATAGAGTGATTAGTTAGAAAAGAAGTAATATTTCCGTTGGAAAGTAAGTTGAAGTTGAATGTAATATTGATTCAAATAGATATTCTTTAAAGCTTTTAATATACATATAAATTCCTGTTTTTTATCTCTTTATAATTTATATCGTCAGACAGAAAAACAAATAGAAAAAAGAGAATGCCAGGAGATAGAAGGACAAGACCGTGCAATAATTCCTTACACAATCATGTATATACTTTACATGTCCAGCTAGGATTTAAGATCCTTACGGAAGACAGGAAACTACGGATTTGTACTTTAAAACTTGCATTTGTGTAAAAAGAGTTTTGCAAGTTAGATAAATACATTTAACAACTAATATAAGTCTTTGTCTCCTTTAGAGATTCTTATATAATAAACATGGATGGGATTCATCTTCGGCCCTGCAGGAGCATAAAGAATCAATATTTAGACACTTTTTTAAATATAAAACTTAACAGGGTAAAATAGGTGATGTAATTTGAAAGAAGCATCTTTACTTTATAATTATTAATGTTGAATATTTATAATAAAAGATTATAATAACACCTTCTGCCATGGAAGTTTCATTTAAATCATTTCATTATGTTAGTGTGAAATAACTGTTGAACTAGAAGCACTTTTGACCTTTTGAAAGCTAATAAAAATAAAAAGAACGCTTCCGGTGCAGAACCGGAAGTCGCGGAGCAACTGAGACGGAACGCGGAAGTAGTCTATAAAAGTCTATTTAGGATAAAGTCTCTTAAGTTTTCCATGCATTTTAGTTTTATGAGTGGTATTTTATAACTTTAAAAAATTATTATGTTAATTATTTATGCAGTTTAAAAGTATTTATGAACATTGAAAAATCTCTATTTCAGAGAAGTTTCCGGGTTAAGGTCGGAAATATCCCAGATACGACGTAAATAATTATAGTATACTTTTATTTTTACAAAAAAAAAAAAGAATGATATTTTCATCATTTATTGGCAAATGTGACAACCTCATTTTGATAAAACTGACTACAAAATAAAGAAATAAAGTAAAACAAATTTGTTTGAATTTTAAAAAAGATTTCCATATTAAATTATATTTCTCCCGTTTTTTATATTGTATTGTGACATGTTGCGAGGACGCGTCGTTGCTAGGCGACGACACTTCCGTTATCGGCGTGCTTAGCGACCACTGTTGTCGCCGCATGACGCGTCGGTGGGCGGGGCCAGTGCAGTGGGGGCGGGGCCGCACGGAGGAAGCTGCCCGCACGAGACATCAAGCCAAACAAAAGCGATCAAACGAAATATTTTGGGATTAATTCCCAGTGAGTAAACTTTAATGTTTATGTGTTTCAAATGCAAATGTTGTTTTAAATCTGAGAATTTATCAAATGTAAATTTGAACATGTATAACATCATTGTAACTTAGCCCAAGAGTACTTTGTTGTTCTGTTGATGTTCAACACGTGTTCCTCTGTCCTCAGGTTGGCTGATGATGTCAGGATTTCCCTCTTCTTCCTCCAAGAGTTTGACTTCCACACCACAGAAACCCAAAGGCGGTGTCCTGGAGCACAGCAGTAGTGTCGAATCCTCGGGGGACTCCACCTCCTCTCTTCTGTCACCCATCTATCATGAGAGCGTGGAGTTTTCGGATGAGGAACCAGATCACCATCATGATCAGCCCGCTCACATCGCCGTCACCTTAAGAAAAGATGCTCGTGAAGAGGGATCCAGGTGTGAGATCTTGAGTTCCAGCCGGTGTTTCTGATGCTCCATGCAGCATGATGTGAAATAAGTCCCGTTATAATATTTGTTTTCAGGGATGATGTGGACACGACGGACCCCGGAGACACATCTTCTGATGGACGGTTCAAGCTGAGCGCCTGGGAACAGTGGGTGGTGGATAAAGCCCGAGAGGAACGTGTCAGGAGGCGACAGAAAGCTCTGGAGGTACGTTTGTGTCATCATTATCATTTTTAAGCATTTCTAGTCATGACAACAACCCAGACCTAAGAAAGACATTCATCGTGTTATTTTTTCCATCATCTTATCGTCACGATGTTTTTCAGGATCTTGCACTGCAGGAAAAGCAGGAACGAGAGAACAAAGATCAGCTGAAGAAGAAAGTCGCCAGCGATTGTAAAATTCAAGAATGGCTGCAAATGAAGCAAGAAAGGGTGCTTGAATCTCGTACATATTTTAGTGTTGTTATAATGAACATCGTGTGCAACTTCAATGAAATTCTCATTATTTGATTTTGTTTCTTAAGGAAAAGAAAGAGCGAATTTCCAAAGACTCCCAGAGAAGCGAAGAGCAGATGCAGGAGGAGAAAAAACGTGCGGACGTTGAAAGGAAAGCACAGGAGAAATATAAAGAGTGGCTGAGGAAGAAGAAACAAGAGGAGATGGAGAGAAAGCTGAAGGAGAAGGTTTGACATGTCAAGGAGTTCAAAGTCATATATGTGGTTGGAAGGTCATGAAAGTGAATAAATATAGATCAAATTTATTTTATAAAGGAGGAAGCCATGCAGAGAGAAATGGAAGAGCGGGAGCGGAAAAAAAAGGCTGATGAGAGCTTTAGAGAATGGCTGGAGACGGTGAAAACTAAAGGAAAATTGAGTCGACCGTCTTCAGCGTCCTCCGTTGGTGAGTTTCTCGCTCTCAAGCATATGGAATACGTGGAATTATTTGAAAGTGCAAATGTTTTTTCTCTCAGTCAACTACAACAATGTGAACTATCCATCACCGAGCTTCGTGAATCCAATTCCATGGAAACCCATTCACGTCCCGCAGCACGACAGGACGCCTAAGAAGACTTTGAGATGCAAGAAAACATCCGGACCGCCTAAAAGCCAGTCGACCCCCTGTCTCACCTACAGACCTAAAGATACTCTCAGCTTCGCTTGCAAAAGACGATGATACTGGCATCGGCTGGTCTAAGATCAGTATTCCACTTTAAAAGACTGAAAGACGGCGTTAAAAAACTCATGAACTCAATTCAGTTTTTTGATCAACAATTAGTCCAACTGTGTTGTCCATTTGTATGTCTTGTCTGTACTGTTTTTTCTTTCAATAAAAGATGTTTGGGAATATTATGATTCATAACCTCCTGATTCATAAAGAACAAATACTTTGAAGTCACATTCGCTGTTTTTTTTTCTTTCATTTTTTTAATCCTCAGATGATTTCAAGGTCTAGTGAAATATTCACATGTTGTTAATGTATGTGTTGTTGAAAGCAAGCTGTTGTTGTGTTCATAGTGCTGTTGAACAAAAGAAGATTTCAGGAGTTGAATGGCAAGAGTCATTATTCGCCTTATCTGCATTTCCACATCTGTGGAGTCATCAGACACAAAAGACCTCTGACCTCCAGACTGGGACAAGAGCCAAATGTGTCTCCAATACAGACGTGTGTATTGTCAGATGTCAAGCTGTGCCTTGTAGATCCTTCAGTGGTTGATGTGAATCTGTGTGTGTGGGATGGAGTTACAGCTGTACTGTATGTTCACACACACACACACACACACACACACTACTGTAGATTTCCCTTTGGAACTTTGCTGGAGCAGAAATACTGTAAGTTTCACAAAATATTTTTACTCTCTGTAAAAGTACAAAGTGTGTTCAAAATCTTTTTAGGTCATTATTGTTACATACTGAAGTATCCTTATACTTACAGAGCTGATGATCTTGTAGTATTCAGTCTTTTGTAGACATAAAAGTATTATGAAGTATTATCTGCTCTTTTATTGCCCGTCATGAAGCTGTTGACATCAGCTTTAACTGCATTTATTATTTATAATTATTTTTTTTAATGTTTTTCATAAGTAACATGACATTATTGGTTGTGTTTCTCCTCTTTGATTTTTGTGTCTGTCAACTGTCTGTGTGTGCTGTGTTCTCTGCCTTGATAACACTTTATCAAATATAGTGTAAAATATTTTATGTACAGCTGCTTTGAAACATTGGGAAATGTAAAACGCGCTATATAAATAAATTGAAAGTATTCTTGGCTTTACTGTTTAATCTAAACTCTTTTAATACTCATGTGTCATTGATGAAAACAATTACATACAGTACATATTAACCAAAATATACGACGTAAAGTTTATTTAAATGATTATAAAAAGCTATGGTTTAATGAGAATATACTTTGTGTACGCTACATGAACGAAGGAATGTGTGGAATGTATGGAGAAATTCACTTGAGTCTAAACACAAACTTTTTTTAAAGTACATTTGTATGCAAAGGTTATTACTGATATATTTTAAGTATACTTAATGTACAAATGAATGAACTAAAACACGGGCCTATGTAGTCCCAAATCGAACCGAAAAGTACATGAAAGTATATTACTAATACATTAATATTAGTAAACACACAATTATAATTCGAAATATACTTAAACTTTAATTACTCGTTGTTTAATCATTTTAAAGTGATGTGAACGAATATACCGTGCCATTATTTACTCTCCCGCTTTTCGTTTTAAAGCTGCATGACTATTTTTCTGCAGAACACAAAATAAGATATTTTGAAGAATGTGAATAACCCTTCACTTGCATTGGTTTTGTTTTAATGCGATCTTTTTTCTCTTCTGCAGAAGAAAGTCGTGCAGGTTGAACATTGTGAGAGCGCTTTAGATGTCTTTTTCCAAGTATCAAGTTTTCTGATGGTAGACTGATCTGGAATCTGTAATAGTCCTGAATGTCTTATTATGGATGTGCTCTGCAGTATTCGAATGCAGTATACGTTTGAGTGAGCGAGTGTTTATATCCTGATCTACAGACCAAAGGTCACCTCTCTGCTTACGCTTTGTAGTGTTTATCTTTGTTTCTCATCATGAAACGGATGTGTAAAAGGCGTCTGTTCTAACTGAACCGTCTGGTTAGACGGAATACAAGAAGTGGAACAGGCCGTCCAAACGTGCCATGTTAACCTGGCGTAATGTTTTCTCTCTCAACAGATCTCTGTGTTTGCAAACAAACTGCACTTCCCAGAGATGCACTGGTGCAGGTGGACCGGGAACTGGACGTCTCACCTTCAGACGCAGGTAGACAGGCGTGACTGTTTGTCTTTGAGGCAGTCGAGTCAAGGATAGGGTGGAGGAAACTTGTGTGAATTGAGTGTAATGGAAGCAGTTATGGACATATCTGTAGAGACAGACATGGATGAAGAACGATGAACCTTTAATATTGTGCTTCTGATAGAAGGAGTAGCCTATTTATTACAGATATGCAGTCCACAGGTGAAGAAGCTGAAGAGAGCTGCGATTACCTGTTCAAGATCGTCCTGATCGGTGACAGCAATGTGGGAAAAACATGTGTGATCCACAGCTTCAGATCTGGAGTTTTTGGGGAAAACCAACACAACACCATCGGTGTGGACTTCACCGTTCGCACCATGGACATTGACGGCAAGAAGGTGAAGGTAAGGAGGTAGATTCTTCTCTCATGTCATTGAAAATCTGTATACGACTCTTTCTTTGGTGGCATAAAGTATCTTCACAATATCTTGTGTTTAGCAGAAGACCAAAGTCAGATTTGACCAAATGTTGTTGTTTGTAGTCCTTAAAGTCATGTTAGATCTTTGTGGCACTCATGAGCGCAGATGCAGGTGTGGGACACGGCGGGACAGGAACGCTTCCGTACCATCACTCAAAGTTACTACAGAAGTGCCCATGGTGCCATGATTGCCTACGACATTACCCGACGACCCACATTTGACTCGCTTCCTAACTGGATTCAGGGCGTAGAGCAGTATGGAGCCGCCAACGTCGTCTTTGTTCTGATAGGTCAGAGGAATTTCCCTTGAGTGACGTCTGGAAGGTTTCTCAGAATGTGTTCAGAATGTGTTTTTCCTACAGGTAATAAGTGTGATCTGGAGTCTCAGAGGCAGGTGTTGTTCGAAGACGCATGCACGCTGGCGGAGCAGAAAGGTGCTCTGGCAGCACTGGAGACGTCAGCCAAACATCATCACAACATCGAGGAAGCCTTCGAACTCATGGCTCGAGAACTCATAGTGAGACACGGCGGCATCGTCCATCAGGAAAACCAATCAGAGTCACCCTGCGTCTTTTTATATTCAGATTCTCATCCAATAGATGAAAGGCGGCATCCAGAGAAGAAGTCATGTGACTGCTGATGACGCTTTTCTGGCTTTTGGTGGAAAGCAAACAAACGAATATGAACTTCTACACTTGGATCGAACGTTCGATACAGATCTGTCAAATAACACAGACAATTGCTTGAAAAAGTGAAAGAGACCAAACACAATCTGGCAACTTAACAATTGTGTTTAATGAAGTAAACTCTGTTAACATGTATACAAGACAACATGACAGTTTTGGGACATTTTTTTAACAGGTCATAAATCGGTAAATTGTTTTTTAAACATGAAACTGTATACTTATAGGGTAAGATGTGTATCAAGGACTATTAAAACTAATTTAAACAATCTGCTTTTTGCAAATGTAGGGTAAGGATCAGGCTTGAATATTGTTTGTTTCATATAATTGAACCTTTTGTCAGACACATCACACAAAGAGGATTATATCGTAAAATATTTATTTAACAGAAAGAGACAGAACATCACACAGGTTGTGGACCGTTTAAGACTGAGTAATACAGCTGCTAGACGAATCAAACATAAAAATTATTCTGTGTAAACAAATATTAAAGGTAGGACGTGCCATACAAACCAAATAATCACATTTGGACAATTTAAGATTCATTGGCCGATATTTCCAAGAACGAACACACGTCCTTCCGGCAATGCCCTTGCATTGTTTCTTTATTAACTATGGCTTCATGGGTGACTGTCTTTCATTGCATTCAGTGTTTGTTTTCATGAATTATTATAAGTCACATGCTAAAGTTCCTGTATTGCTCTATGAGCTGATAGGAACGATGTTAACTCTAATTCCCACCACAAACATATTTGCAATTGATTCAATGTGACAATTTTTGTACAAATAGCTTAACATATCTTTAGTCCAAAAAATGCTGTGTTTTAACACATGACTGGGTCAAATACGGTTCATATATTCTTGGTTACTTTAACCCAAACGTTTGGTTTTGACCAGAGCTTGAAAAAGTCTGTTATGCAAATGTCTATGACATCAAAGCCATGTATCATCTCAGCATGTTTACTATTCAGATGCAATCTCAATGCTATACTACAGCAAAACGTAAACTGCTTAAAAACATATCAAAAATCTAATATGAGACATTGGCATACAAATTCTTAAAATGTTGGCATTGCTATAAACATTTATTCAAATTAAAAAATGAAATGATATAAATAAATAAAAAAATCACAGATTGCAAGTCAAGGTCAAAAGTTGCTCAAATGTTTTAAAAAGTGTAATATTTCTTAATTGATTAATTTCTGATCTGTATAGCAAACTGAGACCGCAGTAATGTTTAACAGACACATCAATTTTAAGATTAGACAAAGCACCTTGGACATATGAATCTATTCAAGTGGCCAACCTTCTACCTGAAAAACCCGCTCCACTCCTTCCAGAACATCCTGGACCACAAATGCCGGCTGAGTAAGGCTGGGGTCAAAGCGGAAGTCCCGGTGTCCGTGGAAAATCTGCTGCTCTGTAACCGTCTTCTCGGGGTCAGAGGGCAAATCCTGCTGATCGCCGTTATAAACGCCAGTGCACACCAGAATAGAGCAACATCCCTCGGGCAGACGGTGCTCGAACAAGCCTCCGACCGACACCTCTCCAGATCGTTTGGGATCATCGAACACTTCATACGGGTCGCCGGCGATATGGCCGGCCGGACTGCCGTGTGCTTGTGCACGATTTATGGCTTTGAGGAAGCGGTTGTAGAGGTTCGCACCATAGATGTCTGCCATGGGGTTGTCACTGTGAGACACAGTGAATGTCAGTCAATAATAAATAAGTAAATAATAATCATGATAGTGACTCAACTCACCCAATGGCATAAAGCCTTTCCACAGGTTGGGTCCAGCCCAGATTCTCCGCCTGCTGTCGGATAAGAAGCTCGGCGTAATTGTAAGTCACAACACTTGGTTTGCCGATTAGGGCTTCGTATTTCAGCTCACAGCCGGTTATCTTCTTATAGATGTTCTCCAGACAGACCAGAAACATGCCGTGGCCGAATCTAATGATCAGAAACATCCATCTTTATGTATACTCGCTCGGGTTACCTTTAGAAAAATATGTGATGACCAAGCACCGACCTCGGGTTCTTCGCCTCGGCCATCCACAGCAGATCCATGTTGCAGGCCAGTACAGGGATGTGCGGGTAATTCAGTGATGTCACAGGGTTTCCTGGCCTCCCATTGGTCAAGAGCACATCAGTAATCAGCTGTAAGTTGGTCTCCCATCTGACAGGCTCACCGAACAGGATCACAGCTGTAACATGAAGGTGAATTATGGATTAGAAAATCAAAAACACGTTGGAAACGAAGAAGTGGATTGAAAAGTACCTTCAATTGGAGGTAAACTCTTAGATGGAGGGATCTGTGAAATACAGAACAGTTGGGGTAACAAGTCCAAATCCTTAAAACTTAAGAACACGAAATGTCTTCTTACCATGTCTTTGGGTCTGCGATTGTGATCCACCATGTCCTGGAGAGGATAGGCCTCCCTAAGCATGTCAATGGTCACAACATTTTTAAAACCTACACTGGAGTTCATCAGTTAAGAACAAACACGACGGATGTAAGAAGGTTTATTTTAGGATTTATTCGGTCCGTATAGTAATGATGATGAGGGTGGTACCAAGGGTTGTGCTATGGCGTTCCAAGGGTGTTCTGGCTAAGTGCTTACTGGAAAAAAGAGCTCACCCCAAGTTTTTTATATGGCCTTGATCCCTTAAATACAAATCTATAGAGTTTTCATTCTCCTGACTATAAAAACCATGCCACAGCTACACAAACGATGTGTTACCATGGCGATCCATCACATCCTGTTCAACTCTATTGGATTCCGAGTAGGAAAGGATACTTGTGTGCGACGTCCACAACGGGTCCCTGTCCAGACACCAGGACGCACATGTCATGAAATTGTGTAAAAACTCGCAGGGGACTGTGAGACAGCGTCACCTGCTCCGGTGACACCTGTTGAGATCAAAGGACTGTAAATAATCACTTCGGTTTTCGTGATGACATTTGTAGATATGAGACTCACCTCCACCTCCAGAAGGTGAGAAAGCTGTTCTGCTTTGGTCTGCCTCATGCAGTTCCCGGCATTCGTCACAAACACCACAGGAACCTTGAATTTTCCCTTCCTATCCACCAGATTCCTGAAGCATTGTTTGGCAGCGGGGATGGGGGTCCGTCCACGTACCAACACTCCATCAATGTCAAAGAGAAGCCCAAACAGGCCACGGTCCTGCTAACAAGGATCAGACACTGTTATAAAAACACAAGATGACCTGAACCTGAAATCTTTAACACACAGAGAGATGTGTGTGTGTGTGTGTGTGTGTGTGTGTATAAACACACTGTGTGTGTGTGTGTGTGTGTGTGTGTGTGTATAAACACACTGTGTGTGTGTGTGTGTGTGTGTGTGTGTGTGTGTGTGTGTGTGTGTGTGTGTGTGTATAAACACACTGTGTGTGTGTGTGTGTATAAACACACGGTGTGTGTGTGTGTGTGTGTGTGTGTGTGTGTGTGTGTATAAACACACTGTGTGTGTGTGTGTGTGTGTGTGTGTGTGTGTGTGTGTGTGTGTGTGTGTGTGTGTGTGTGTGTGTGTGTGTGTGTGTGTGTGTAAAACACACTGTGTGTGTGTGTGTGTGTGTGTGTGTAAAACACACTGTGTGTGTGTGTGTGTGTGTGTGTGTGTGTGTGTGTGTGTGTGTGTGTGTGTGTGTGTGTGTAAAACACACTGTGTGTGTGTGTGTGTGTGTGTGTGTGTGTGTGTAAAACACACTGTGTGTGTGTGTGTGTGTGTGTGTGTGTGTGTGTGTGTGTGTATAAACACACTGTGTGTGTGTGTGTGTGTGTGTGTGTGTGTGTGTGTGTGTGTGTGTGTGTGTGTGTGTGTGTATAAACACACTGTGTGTGTGTGTGTGTGTGTGTGTGTGTGTGTGTGTGTGTATAAACACACTGTGTGTGTGTGTGTGTGTGTGTGTGTGTGTGTGTGTGTGTGTGTGTGTGTGTGTGTGTGTGTGTATAAACACACTGTGTGTGTGTGTGTGTGTGTGTGTGTGTGTGTGTGTATAAACACACTGTGTGTGTGTGTGTGTGTGTGTGTGTGTATAAACACACTGTGTGTGTGTGTGTGTGTGTGTGTGTGTGTGTGTGTGTGTGTGTGTGTGTGTAAAACACACTGTGTGTGTGTGTGTGTGTGTGTGTGTGTGTGTGTGTGTGTGTGTGTGTGTGTAAACACACTGTGTGTGTGTGTGTGTGTGTGTGTGTGTATAAACACACTGTGTGTGTGTGTGTGTGTGTGTATAAACACACTGTGTGTGTGTGTGTGTGTGTGTGTGTGTGTGTGTGTGTGTGTGTGTGTGTGTGTGTGTGTGTGTGTGTGTGTGTAAACACACTGTGTGTGTGTGTGAGTGTGTGTGTGTGTGTGTGTGTGTGTGTGTGTGTGTGTGTGTGTGTGTGTGTGTGTGTATAAAACACACAAGATCCCTATCTATGAAGATCTATCTCAGACTTCATGATATAAAGCACTTATGACATCATTTTTAGGACACACTCTGAGTCTGTCTGAAGTGAAACTACAGAGCACTGAGATAATTATCTCAGTTTGTTTGTTTGTTTGTTTGTTATTGTCTTGTTGTTTATTTATGAAACGTGTGTAGTTAATAAATGTGAAACTCACTGTGCTGTAGCGGCGCATCATGTGCGCAGGATCCAGTCTTGTCCTGCTCAGTTTCACGACTCTGAACACACGAACAGCAGAAAACATCTTCGCCATTTTCTTTAAGTATCAAACATAAAGAAACGAAACTGTGACCCGGGCATCACCCCTGCTAGTGCTAACATTAGCTCACAGGCTGCATGCAAACATTGTTTTCTAGTGCCTGCAGGAGATCCGTGAGTGACTCTTTACTAAATTAATCCCCATGTAGGGAACACGTGTGTGCATGTGTGTATGCATGTGTGTGTGTCACACGAGTGAAGTGCATTTGTGTTATTTGTGACAGAAGTCTGACGCCACCGGTTTGCGCATTTCCTGCGCATGTTCCGCGCAGCAATGACGCGTCACAATACTCTCTCGGGCGCAGCCGTGGCTTCCGGTTTGTAACCGGCGTGTAATTTAAACTCAAGCGGGGAAGAGAATTTCAGGTAAACATCAAACTAAAGTTAACACAAAATAACATCATTCATATTTTATTACACATTTAAATATTAAATTAAATTATTTTGCTACGCATTTCAATTAAACCGTGTCTTACGCAAGTTAGCAACGATTATTCATTTAAATGTGATGTATTAATATCTCTCAAAGCATATTATTTGTGTTTTAGATATAATTTAAGTTATTATTATTAATTCGCTTTAATAAATTGCGTTTGTGCTTTGTTTGTTTAAATCCCCCCTCCCTCCGGAAAGCGTCACCGTTCACATGACAACCACACACGTGTCTGAACACACATGATCAGAAAACTTTATTCAACTTTTCATGTCATATTTATATTCTACAATATCTAACTCGTTGATTAAATCAAGTTTAAGTAAAACTGATGATCTGTTAATATGTTTTATTTAGTTTATTTGTAGTCAAACACATTAAATCTGTTTTTATTTTAGACTAAAACTGAAGATGGAGTCCCTACCAACAAAGGAAAATAAAAGAGAAAGGTAAATAAATGTAAAAACATTAATGTAGTGTTAAACTCTTATTATATGTGTTGCATTTTTAAACATTTCTATGTAAGCACTGAAACCCAAACTGCAATGAAACAATTAGTCAAAAGTGATTTGATGGTCAAGTAAAGTATTCATTTACATTTAGTCATTTAGCAGACGCTTTTATCCAAAGCGACTTACAATAGTCGAGGATTCATTGATTAAAATGTCAAGAGTATTCAAAACATCCCATAATCGTATGCATAGATCTGACATCTACAGGTTGTTATGGCACATGGTATAACTATGGTTCATCCTGTCTCTGTGTCTGTGTCAGTCATGAGTCTCCTCTGCCTTCCATCTCTGAGCGTCTGGCGTACCTGCGGCCGTCCCGTGAGCTGCTGGAGTTTTACAGACAGAAGGTTTCTCAGTTTGACGGAGAACACGAGGATCTGCTGCAGATGCTGGAGAAATACAGAAACTCTGCGGAGGAGCAGGTCCCACACAAATTCACTTCATCATTTTGAAATTGATGCAGTTGTCTCATCGTTACACACTTAACGTTGGTTCTAATGAGAGTTATCTTATTGTTTGTGTGGATTTCTGCAGCACAAGTTGCATTGGGAGGTCCGTCAGCGTGAAGAGGAGATCTCGGAGCTCCAGAAAGCTCTCAGTGATATGCAGGTGTATCTCTTCCAGGAGAGAGAACAAGCGCTCAGACTTTACGCTGAGAACGACCGGCTGAAAATCAGGTCCGATGTCCATCGTCATCATCATCTGGGCTCAGATTTTAACAAATGCTGATGTTTATCATCTCTGTTGGTCATCACAGAGAGCTGGAGGACCGGAAGAAGATCCAGCATCTTTTAGCGCTTGTGGGTCCAGATCCGGGTGAGATCACCTATTTTCACCGGGATCCTCCACATAAGGTTCAAAAGCTGTGATGTTTTTTCATCAAAATTTTGGTGTTTGTGAAGCTGTTCTTCACGTGTTTGTTATTCTGGATCTTAGGTCACTATTCCTCAAAAGAAGCTGGGATCACTGGAGGATTCCAAGAAAGCAAAATCTTCAAAGCCTGCATTAGGAAAAGGTTTGACACTTTCAATCATTTTTTTTCTTTTTGTCAAAGCTTTTAGGGTTTTTGGATTGCTAAACCTTGCTTGAGTTGCATGTGCTTACTGGATGCACTTCCAACATCAGGAAGCAGAAAATCATTTCAAGAGAGAGAAGATGCTAGAAGTTCCGAGCAACACAAGCAAGATAACCAGACATTACTGCTGCAGGTGTGTGTATCCTCAACATGCATAAAATACATAAATCAAGTAATTGACTCAAATGCTGTATGTTCATGAATGGTGTGTCCAGGTGGAGGCACTACAGGCTCAGATGGAGGAGCAGACCCGGTTGGCAAAAGAGCAGGTGGAGGCACTGCTGGAGGACAGACGCATTCATCTGGAGGAGAGACAGGTGCAGCAGAAGCGTGACCAGGACAGAATCACGGCCCTCACTGACAAGTACGTCCATGTTTCCTGATCTGGCCTAGCTGGGATCCTCATTGAGTCAAACATGTGTTCTTTCTGTCCCATCAGACTCCAGCGCACACAGAATCTTCTGTACGAGAGCACGAAAGACTTCCTGCAGCTGAAGTTTGAGAGTCGAGCTCATGAGAAAGGCTGGATGGTTGAGAAGGACCGTCTGCTGCGAGAGATGGACTCGCGGCAGGAGAGACTCAGAGACAGCCGCAGTCATCTTGAACAGCGACCTCCATCCGTAGAGCCTCCGTTTCTGACACAGCCCGGCAAAGAGACCAGCCAGACCCGTCGAGAGGAGATCAGGGTCAGACATCAAAAAAGCGTGTTAATTTTTAATGTTAACTTTTGTCTGTTTAAGGCATGTCATTTCTCCTATCAGGCTTTGCAGGAGGAGCTGAAACAGGCTCATAAACTAGCAGACATGTACCGAGAGCAGTGCGTGACGCTGGAGACAGAACTGTCCCAGATCAGAGAAGAGGAAGATGTTGGCCGTGAGATATTTAAGGTACATGAACACTCACTGATACTTTCAATGAGTGTTTTAGATGTTAAAATAACATGATGTTGTGTGTGTTTAGGAGCGCTCTGATAAGATAGCCAAACGCCTTCAGCTGATGACCCAACGCTATGAAGCTCTGGAGAAAAGACGGGCCCTGGAGGTGGAGGGTTTTAAGACCGACATTAAACATTTGAGGCAGAAGGTCAAAGATGTGGAGAAACTACTTTTCAAAGTAAAGTAGTTATTTAGTATCATCAGTGGTTATGTGGCATGAAAGTAACTGATGTAAGTAACATTGTGCTTTCTTTTTCTAGCTTACATTAAACGTGAGTCCTGATCAGAATATGGCAATGTTACAGGAAGTGAGACAGAGCAACAAGCGCACAGTCAGAGTCCAAACTGAACTGAAGACCCTTAAAGCAAAAATCTTCAAACTGGAAAATGAACTGAAAAGCTGAAGCTATGATGACTACTTTACCAAACCAACACTTCTTTAACTGTTTATCACATCATGACAATATCATAACAGATATCTGTTTCTGAAACAAATTAAATTTAGTCGAAATGTAAATACACACAGAAAACAGAGTTGTAGAATTGTTTATTTGTGCTTTTGTAATTCAATATGACGTAAATAAAATTTGATTTTTTTATTATTTAGCAAGAATTCCTGTATTTTGGACTGACGTGAGACAGTGATACACCTACACAATGTAAGGCCCAGATTCATTTGATAGCTTTGAACATCTCAACGTTCCCAAGTCAAAAAGAAATACTGAAATGTTTTGAATGGATTACACACTTCGGTTCACAAAAGATACAGGTGAAACCTCTCAAGAATGTATTTTGCTCCCAAAGCACCATCAAAAACCTTTCATTTTAGTGTTAATAAAATATACCCTTATCTTTTTCATGCAAAATATTTTTCCCTTTTATTCTACAGTGAAAAATAACCTGTCCATACCCTTAAGAGATTCAAACATTTGTCAAACTGTATCCTGAATACAGTTTATTCAAGAAAAGTCACCAGATCATTGTCTAGTCTCGTCTAATTCAAGTATAGCATCTGTTTGATTTTAAAACAAATTACATATTGCACAACAGTGTAGAATGTACCCTTGTTATTAATTGGCATTAATATTAACAGTACAAATATAACACTTAATAATGCTTAATAACTACAAAAACTGGCAAAATATATACACTTAAAACTAAAATCCACTACAACACAACCAGCCTTAAAACACAACCCTGACATCAGCACATCACCTGTAGACCTCAGTGATATCCAAACTCAAATGACAGCCATCTGATGCTTAGACAAAGAGTGTATCGTCACTTTAAACTTAATATAAAATTCCGCAAAAAATCTTTCTGACGGGATGACACTTAATGGTTGACACAAATCATTGCTCTTATTTGAACTCTGTTGGACTTTAGCAAAATACGCTTGCTTATCTAGAAAAAATAGATTGTTCCATACGTTGAATGATTCCTGACCAGCAGAACCATACCAGAGGAATTTGTTCAAATCATTTCTGGATAAATATAAGGTAAGTGTCATGACTTCTATGACTGTGCTGTCGGCAAGACCTTGAGTAAATATACATAGACGTATGGTTGGCCCACTTTCTTAAGTTAGAATGATGATGTTAGTGTTTAATGGGTTCACGGTGTCGGAATCGACCCCGAATCAGATCATGTAGTTCTTCTTGAGAACCTCCAGATACTGTTGAGTAGCTCTGCTTACGGCATCTGGCTGTTCCAGGGTCAGATTGAGATTATGAGAGCCCGAGGCTGAGCCCACAGGTGACAGACGGGCAGAATCCCCCTCTAACTCTCCTGCCACTGAAAAATATAACCATTAGTTTTAAAAAATGTACTTTGCAAGATTTAAATGAATCTATTCATACAACCATTTAAAACAATCACTAACCAAAATCTAACTCCTTTGATATGTTTCTCTCCAGCTCTGTTTGCATCTGCATCAGGAACAACAAACATGAGATCACATGTTCCAACATTCCATTTTGACAAACAACAATGCAACTTTTGTTCTCGCATAAGTAATGTTAACATAGAGTTCACATACATATAAATGTAAAACACTGTAAAAACTGAACAGAGTTGAATCCTTGTTCAATTAATTGAGTTCAACTTTCAAAAATAAAGCTAAATCTGATGCATATGCCAGACACTTCAATCTAAAGCAGTTTTGAAAGCAGGAGCAGTGTGTGCGTGTGAAATGTGTGTGTTCTGAGATTCAGACATCTGCACACAGCTACACACCTGCTTAGGTATCAGGTTGAAGAGAGGACAGGTGAGAAACAGACTTTTGAGCAAGAAGCTGAAGATATAAGCAGAAGAGTCCAGACAGCAGCCGTGAACAAAACAAACCACTAGATTATTCATTACGCTAAAGCAAAGAAGTGTACTGCAGACAAGAAAGAGTGAGTCGATAAATGTGCGTGCGCTGTGCTGGGATATCTAGTCGTTCCAAATTGCATAAACACTTAATACAAAAGTTAAGCTTTGAATTTTTTTTATTGTTCACGGACATAAGAATGAAATGACTGCCTCTGATATGCTGGATCATCTCTCACCTTTGCCAGGTAGGCCTCAACGCGGTTGCTCTGGGATTCTCCTACCGTACCCAGCAGTGATGTTCCCAGACCAAGACTTCTATTCAGAGGTCCAAGAGATGCGCCGTATGCCCCCACAGATCCCAGAGATGCCACGTCCAGAGCGGGACCTCCGTTGACCATACTGCTGGAAAGCAGAGATTTACTGCGCTGCCTCTCGCTCAGGAGTTTAGTGTTGGCCTCTGCTAACCTCTCATTCGACCTGCTCATCACAAACAGCATGTTTTGACATCCCAGATGAAGTGATACGAAGCATTGTTACAACCATATTTATGCCACACCCCCTACCTCTCCAGTTTAGAAGCCATACTCTTTCGGAGTCGCAGTTCTTCTGTGTACAGTTGTTTGTAACGCTCCAGCTCTGTTCGGCTAGAATCTCTCTGTAACGTGCCGTCCTGCTGGGCACTACGTGCACGGTTTAACTCCGCCTCCAGGTCCCTGATGCGCTGCTCCATGTGAGAGCGCTGACTTGCCTCGTTGGCTGCTTTCATCTGCTCCAGAGCTTCCTGGGATGCTGCTTGTGTCTAATGGATCAAAATCAAACCTTACAAACACAAATATGAAAAACATCTGTAGTATTTAGATTGACCGTATGTGTACCTGCAGAAAGAGGTTGACCTCCTCCAGCTTGTGTCTGATTTCCTGCCTTGCTCGTTCCTCCGTCTCTCTGCGGTACTGTTCAGCCTGACTCTGATCCATCACACTGGTCTGTAGCTGTCTGCGCAGAGCCGCCACCTCGTCCTCCAGCTGCCTGTTACTACGCTCCAGCTTATCATTACTCCGGCTCAGAGTTTTCACAGACACCAGCTTTTCCTTTAACTGTCTGTTGGCCTCCTCCAGACGGGAGCAGCGCGACACTTCCTGCTGGTACTGAGACTGAAGCTCATCAACCTGAGGGGGCGGGGGGGTCATTCAGTGTTTTCAGTAAATAGATGCAGATGTTCTGGATTATGTGATGCTGTACCTTAGACTTCATTCTACTGACAGCAGTATCCGCCTCCAGCCTGTGACTCACATCTCCTCTGAAGCTGCCCAAAGAAGAATCTAGATGTACTCCGCCCTGTTCTCGCATCTGTTTCTTAGCGCTCTTCACTAGTGTCTTCAACCTGAAACACACATGATGAACTGAATACAAAGGCATTCCAATGTCTTTGAAATGGTCACTTGTCAAAGAATGGAATTTTTATATTGATTGTAATGCTTCTCAGCTTATAATCAAAAAAGCAGAAATATAGATAAACAACAGGGAATTGAAGTCCACATGAAATCAAAGTAATAGATCCCGGTATACAGTACATTGCATTGGATTTCAAATAAAAACGATATAAAAAATATGTTTTTTTTAATCCATTAATTAATAATTTTTAACTTAACTTTTTCTTAAAAACAAAATATTAAATATAAATAAAATAATTTAGAAATTTAGAAATATTTAATACACATTTTTCCTCTAAGATCTCAATATTTTTTTGTATTTAAATGAAATATTTTGCTAATCCTGGCAAAGGCCATTTCATATTGACTTCAAACAAATGTTGGTTATGTTATGGATTCACCAAAAAACTCGAGGACAGTTCATCCAAAAATACACTTTCTGTCATTATTTACTCACTTTTGTGCTTCTTTTTTAGGTGAACATTCTCTTTTAATTAACCCAAGAACTTAACTTACCTTCTAAAGAAGGTTCTATTTAAAAAAGCAAAGCACACTATAAGATGTCAACAGCTGCGTCTTCTACATGGTCAATCACATCTACGGCTGCAAGGGTGAAAGGTTAAAGGGTCACCTGTACATTTCTTTTTGAAGCTCAGTGTTTCTCTGTATCTCCTGCTCCAGGCGTGTGTCCACCGACTTCTTCTGATCAGACAGTTTTTTGGCTTTTTTCTTCTCCAGTTCAACCTGAAACACAAATGATTAAGATTGTTCGCTATTCTTTTAAAATCTTGACTGGATGTTTTCATTTTTAGGCACCTGATTGGTCAGTTCTCCCTTCTCCTTTTCCAGCTCAGAGAAGCGGAGTCCCAGCCGTGAACGGCTCTTTAACTCCTCCTCCCACAGTGCCTGTGAGTCCTGGGCATTATGGGATAGCAGACTCTGTTTGTGCACCTGAGTGGAGGACTGCATTTGTTATTATTTCAGAAATGCTTTACATACCTACAGATCTAAATTTAGACACTTTTTTTGATGTGGTGATGGTTTACCTCACGGTTGAGTTGATCTTCTAGAGTCATTTTACTGCTCTGAAGGTTTGTCACAAGATCTTCCAAGCGATTTCTGACCTGAACACACGCACAAACACATACATGAGTAAGCATCTTCAAGATTCTAAGAAGAAATCATCACTTTCTTTGCTTCATGCAGATAAAGTGTTCAATGTCAGACCAGCACCAGAAGAAAAGACTGGGGATTGATTGGAGAGCAAAATAATTCATAGAGAATTGTCTCAGACACCAAAAAGAGAGCAGTTATCAAACAACTAGAGAAAAACTGCAAGCAGTGAGATTGATTGTATTTTTAAGTTGGTTCAGAAGGCCCAGAATATCCATTGAGAGAAAGATAAAACTAAAATGAAGACTAAGATCATAGCTAGATGTTTTATACCAACCCCGTCTCCATGTGATGAATCTGGCAGCTGTGAAAAGAGGGACTTCACCATCATTATCTTACATACTCTCTCTAAACCAAAGTAGTCATATGTGTGTCCAGGTAAAGGGTTAGAAGTTCTGCGAGGATTAACATGTAAATCTACCATCACGGCTTATATGAGGACATCTGTACTGCCCACAGTTGAATTCTTGAGCTTTAAATGGGCCAGAACTCACCGCAGCTCCATCCTGAACGCTTTTCTGAAGAACCTCCACACGGCCAGACTGCTGTTTCACTGCCGCCTCCAGTCTGGCGTTCTCAATCTCTAACCTGAAATAATGTTAGCAGAACCACTAAGACATTACCCTAAATATCTTTTTTTTGTGCTTCTTTGTTTATATTAAACTGTACCTTTGTACTGCCTCCTCCAGCTGTTTCACCATGTGCTCTTTGCTCAAAGACCCACTCAGCACCTCCTCAAGTTTCAAGTTAGTATTGTGGACTTCACGCTCTTTCTCATCTATAGTGTTCTTCAGGTGACTGATGCGTCTTTCGGCCTGCACGTGAAGCTCTTCAGTCTCCTGCAGCTGAGACAACACAAAAAAAACATCAATCTATCTGCGGAAGATGCAGTATCTCAGGAAGTGTCATTTAATTTACAGGTACCTTCCCCTTCAGTCTGTCCAGTTCTTTTAGCATGCGTGTCTTCTCCTCCTCCAGATCATTGCGGTACCGTGTGTTGACCTCCAGCGAGGCCTCACACATGGAGAGCTTCTTCAGAGAGTCGGCTAGTTCCTGCTGATGCTGTCTTAGAGACGCCTGACCAGAAAAAGAGATTTATTTAGGATTCAAAGGGACAGTTAAAAATTGTTTTATCATCACTGTGTCCATTGCATATAACAAAAAATAACCTCTCTCTCGCTCTTCTCCTGGTCTAATTTATAATTCAGTTCTCGCAGCTCTCCGTTTGTTCTGGCCAGCTCTTTGCTTCTCTCCTCCACCAGGTGGACTCTCTCCTCTCCATCTGCCCGTAGCTGGTTCAGCATCTCTGCAAAGTTCTGCTGGACGTCAGTCACAACCTTGTCTTTCGCTGAGCCTTTGTTAAACGCTTCTTCCAGCTTCTGCCGCAGCAGCGCGCTCTCGCTCTGAACCTGGGCCAGCCTCTCCTGTATAGCTTCCTGTTTTGCGGCAGCGCGGCTGGCCTGTTCGCGTTCGGTCAGTACTGCTGCCTCCAGCTCTTTAAGTTTGCCCTGGGCCTGGTCCCTCTCTCGGGCCAGCGCCTCCAGCAGCACGCCTTTCTCTGTGATGGCCAGAGAGCTTCGGTGACACTCGCTTTCCAGACTGTTGGCACGCGCTTCTGCTTTGCTGAGTTTCTCAGAGAGGGATTGGATGGTGTCCCGCTGGGCGTTGGATTCGAAGATGTGTTTCTCTTGAGCCCGTTGGTGTTCCTCGCGGTCTCGCTGAAGGTTGCGATCTGCTTCTGCACGCGAGGCCTGAGAGGTTTCACAAATACACAGTAAAATTAAACCCAACTGTTTGGTTACCAAACTCACTTTAGTTATATGCTTAAAAGAGATCTATAGAAAGTCTCTGACCTGGCATCTTTCAGCCTCCTGTAGCGCTCCCTGCAGTCGGGCCCTGCTGGCCTCAGCCTCCACCTCCAGCTGCTGCCTCGTTTGTCTCTCATGCTCTAGTTTAGTCCCGATAACTGAGCATTCAGTTTTGAGAGCACTCAACTGGCCATTATACTGGAATACAGTCTGGGTTAAGGCCTCCTCACTCAGTTTCAGATCCCTGCGAGCGTCCTCCAGTCTCTCACGCAGCGCATCTCTCTCCTCCGCCAGCCTTGACTCCTCTTGTCGGCTGTTGGACTGACAGTGGTCCAGCTCGGCCCGAGTGATGTTCAGCTCATCCAGAAGTTTTCGGTTCTGCTGCATCAGCTCACGCTCACGATCCGAAACCTCCGTCAGCTGAGACATGGCCTGAAAACAACATCAAGATGTTTGCTTGTTTCATTTTATTTATAAGCTTCTGTTATTATTTGGATTACACTGGGTTGGTTGGATTTAAGTAAGCCAATGCCCTAGTGCAGGTCATTATGACAGAGCCTAAAAACCGAACCAGTCACATGTCAGGAAACTAGATTAAAGCAGAAAGGTTTTCCAAGTACAAAGGTCTCATGCACGTACTTAGTTAAGATTTCAAAACTTTTTAAACACTAGTAGATATTATAATTTCAACTGAATGGGTCCCAGTTACCAACATTCTTCACAATACCTTCTTTTGTGTTCTGCAGAGGAAAGTAGGTCATACAGATTTCAAATGACAAGAGGGAGAGTAATGGATTTTTCATTTCTGGGAGATATATCACTTTTAAAGCTATGGCATCAAGAATAAAGCAGTTGTGTTATCATCGTATTGTAGCCATGACAACAGTACCTCATTACTCTTATTTAGGTTTCTGAGGTTTTCCTCCTCGATGTCTTGCTGCTTGCGCAGATGACTGCTGAGTAATTCCTCTTGAAGGGTGCGAGCGCTGCGCTCATGAGACAGGAGACGCTGAGATTCATCTCTGTCCTCCTCAAGCTAAACACACAAACACATACATCAGCATAACAAAACAGACTTAATAAAAAGTCAATAATCAAGACAACTCAGATTTAGATGGCGGCCTATATAGATTATCAGATTTTTGACTTTCTTTGACCATCAGCAAACCATCTGCAGTGGATCAGGTGCTGGTTACCTGTTTGATGCTGTTCTTTAAAGCTCTGATCTCCAGTTCCAGACTCCGAACCTTAAGCTCGGCCTTGTGTCGCTCCTCAGCTTCAGCTTGCTGCTGCTCTTCTTTTCTCTGGAGCTGCTCGCGGGTTTTATTATAGAGCATCAGAGCACTCTGATGTTTTTCTTGCTCCTGTCTTAACAAGAACCTTCAGAACAGAGAGAGATGATGGTAAACAGAAAGATATCTATGGATATTTTGACACATTGTCATATGTCTTAAGGCACAAGAATATGATGCTTCAAAATTTTTCTTAAATTGAAAGGAACGCAATTGTAGAATCTCAGTCTGTGCATATACATCTGAGCTCACTTCAGATTGTTCATGTCGGTCTCTATCTCCAGTTTAAGATGTTCGAGGCTTGATTTGCTGCTTCTCATCTCATCCAGCAGGTTTTTGAGCTCATTGCGTTCTTGCTCCAGCTGGGATGTCTTATCGACCAGACGCCCGTGTCTATCTCGCTCTCTCTGGATGGTGCGCTCATACTCGTGAAACATGTTCTGTAGTTTCACAACGCTCACTGAATCTGTGAGAAACACCCAAAAATGATTCCCCTCCAGGCCTTTGTTCAAGTATCCATCCATTAGAGATGGAAAAACATTAAAATTAAAAAAGTTCTCACTTGTGATTTTCTGAGACAGACTCACCCAGATAGCTCGAGTCAAGCTGTTTGAAGAGCACTGAAGCGTTGCGGTATCCAGAAACTGGAGTCTCCAGATCCTCAGTGGCCGTGTCTGAAGACTGGGTGAGATCTTCAAAGTCATCCGCCATCTCCAGTTCTTCAGCGGTCTGCGTGAGGGACAATTCTGACACAATGAAACTTTTAAGAAGATGTATAAAATTAAATCTAAAAAATTAAACTCACCTGATCTTTCCTACACCTTGAAGATGGAGTTCGTTCAGAACAGAGGAATAGAAAGAATAAACATAACCATTAGATAAACACGTTTGGTTTGGTGGTCTACAACCGCTTGAGGATATAATGCAGTATTCTTGCTCCACACAAACACAAACTTTAGTGCTTGCGGATAATTTTAGAGAATTTTAAGTCAAGTCAAAGTCAAGTTGGTTTGTATTGTTGTGTGACAGTTTATGTAGTTATACCACAAAAAAATAAACTATTAATCATAAGGCAACTGCCATCAGAAGTGTGTCAATACTGCACGTATACCTCCTGTCATCCTCCGATAGCTCACTTAAAGTACTATCATCGAAGACAGACTCAAGGTCTCCGTTATGACGGGTCACAGGTCGGGAGGGGTCGCTCTGGGCGGGGGGAGCTACACGCAGGGTTCTCGCTTGGCTATCTAACATTCTCTTTTCCTCCTCTTCCTCACCACGTAATGGAGCCCTGTCAGATCAAACCTCATCATAAATTTAAAATAAAAGTGGTGACACAAAAATAAAGATATTTGGAAATACATTTTTTTTTAAGTTGCCACAAAACGTCCAAAGGGACAGAAACCTGTATGGGACTCTTTTTTTCATTGGAACACAAAAGATATTTTGAGAACTGGGGTTTTCTGTTCATATAACAAAAGTCAATTAGAATCATCGACAGTCTTTAAATTTTCTTTTGTGTTCTGAACTAAACGTGTTTAAAAAACATTGTTCTCTATGAATATATTTACCTTCTTGTCAGGTGTCTTGGTGACACACTACCCTGTTTTGTGTCACAAGTAGGTCTGTCCTGAGGTTTTGGGTTGCCAGAGTTGGTATCCGTTTTCTTTCTTTTTCCTTGATCAAGTTCATCTCGTTCTCTGGATTCTCCAGTATCCAACAAACCATTGTTTCGATGTTCTCCTCTCATATCATCAGCCTTATAACCAACCTTAAACACAAAATATAACTTGTTAACAGGAATATGTTAAAAAGAAAATCAATATGTGTTTGCTAGATCTCTGCGATTTTAGAACTAATGCATTTCTAGGTGTTCTAGGAGATGTACATAAAACGAATGTATGGCTTTAACATAGCAGACCATGCAAAAAACAACAAAACTCCACACAAATGCCACGTCTTCTTTAAAAAAAAGAAGCTCTGAGATTAGAAACACACAAGCCAACATCAGCAGAGAAGTTTCACACAGAAATGGCAGTAAAAAAGCTTCTCTATTAGGACATATGATGGAAACACAAACTAACAGCATTGTGACAGATCTTCAAGGAAGTGAGGAGAGTTCTTCAGAGAGCTGGAGGAAACAGATGTTTGCACACACGTGTGACAGACGTGGTGCGGACTAACACTTGGATGAGTCTCATGGGTGTCATTTGACACCAGCACAAAAAATAAACCGATGAATATTTAAAATGGTAACACACGGTAAACATTGGGTGTTGAGGTGAAGACTGATACAGGATATAATGTGCTAATGGAAGACCCCATGAAATGTGAAAGTATTTGGTCATTGTCCACAAATTTTATAAAAAAATAAAAGTTCACTAAACAATTCTTTCCCTAATTCTATTTGTGACTTTTTCTCCAATGAAACACACAAAACATTTTGAGAAATGTTAAAGAGCTTTTGTGTTCACACAATAGAGGTAATGTTGTCAACGTTCTTCAAAATATCTTCCTTTGTGTACTGCAGAAAAGAGTCATCCAGTTTTTAAATTATTGTAAACAGACAATAAAAACTATCCTTAAAGTTCACAGTCAATCTTTTTCAGATTTTGTGTGTTCTGTAAACAACTTCATGGGGTCGTTTTTAAGGCATGAAAATATTCATGATTTAAAAACAGTTCAAATGATAACTGACATTCATCGTTTCATCTCTCATTGGCTGGTCAAAATGAGTTTGTCCTTTAAGCAGACACTTAAGGAACTACTAAAGACTTCATTCTTTCTACAAACTACTGAAGACTCGTCCCGTTCTAGAGTCCTACCTCATATCTGGACTTCCACAGGCCCTCCTCAACCCCATCAGAGTCAGAAGAGGGCACGTCCAGATTATTATCTGGGATGTTGGGCTCACTAGCTGCTAGCCCTTTGTGACATTCCTCCTCTTTCTCATTAATGTTTTCTGATTCTAGTGGGCACTTTTTGGCTTTTGCTTTGGTTCCAACATCTGCAGATAAATCTTCATCATCGGAGGAGGAGGAGTCTGCTTTGTCATCTGGGATGACGGGAGAATGATGAATAAAGAGGTTGTCTTGCTGAAAGTCTGCGTCACTGATCCCAACACTCACAGTTTGTGGGATGCTTCCTGGAGGTTCCTCAGACAATGAGTCTTCTAGGCCAGACTCTCTCTGCTCAAGAATTGGCAAAAGTGCAGCACTTCTCGCCCTAGCGGTGGGACGCACAATCAGCTCGCCCTCCTCCTCGCTGGAATAATCAACATCCACTTCCTTCTCTTCATCATCCACCTCTTCATCTCCCTTAGCTTGTTTTTCATTATCACCATCCTCCACCAAAAGATCATCCTTGTGTTCTAGTTCTCCAAATCTCTCTTTTAGCTCAGCTGTTACATTTTTATATTGGGATTTGGTTTCCTTTTTCTCATTCTCAACCCAGATCTCTTCATAGCGTTTTTCCCAGGGAATATCATCAGCGTTTATCCTCTCGTCCTCATCAGGATCATGGTTATACAGACTAAATACATCTACAGAAGATGCTGGTAATGTCTCTCTGGCCTTTGTTTGCAAAATTGGATGAAAGAATACAAGTTACAATGAAAATCCAAACACATCTCTGAAGGAATTCAGATGGAGTGTCAATTTTTTTTAACACAACAGATTATTTTCACAATGATCACCAGAACTTCAAATGAAAATACTATACAGAAAAATATAAATGATTTAAAGGGGTTAAATCATGCAGAATTTATTTTCCTTGGACTCAAAGCACCTTTTTCTCCAAAGAAACGTCATGTCTTAAAGGAACAGTAGCACAAAAAGCATCATAAACAGACCTCAGGGCAAAATCAAAACATTAAAAATCCCAATATATATATATATAATTAACAGCAGGGAATGACTGCAGAAGGATGGCAAATAAAAAATAGCCTGATCGTGTTATATCATGAACACTTAAAAAACCAAGTTGAATCCTATTAGAGCCCTAAAGCCAAATTAAAACAAAACCTCAATGTTTATCTTTAAATAAGAGATGGAGTGTGTTTCTTCTACTTGCCTGATCTTCCTTTTCACTAGCATTTGAACTGCTGTCACTGTCATCTCCTACTGTGTGTTCCTGTCGTGAGGCTGAAAAGGAAACTTACATTATACAATAAACTACATTATAAACATTGAGATGTGAGATGAGATATACCTGGGTCACGCTGTGTGACGTTTGACAGTGAATTTGTAATCTTGGCTGGACTGGAGGCTGGACTATCCCAGTCTGACTCTAAAATTTTTATTACATCAGATTAATTAATTTGTTTGTTGGAAACACATTTATTTGAATCACTGTTGGACACATTGTACCTTCACTTTCTGGCCGTTGATTTGAGTCCAAACAGAGTCTTGGCAATGGACATGGCTTTGAGCTGACTTCTGTATTGAGGGATCGTGGGCTGGGTAGAGGTGGTGTGGTTGACGGTTTGTTTTCTTTAGCATCTTCTTTACCTTCGTCCTGCTCCTGCAGTGTGACCGGTAGCATGTGGGCTGGTGGGTCGTCACAAACATGTTCCTCATCCAGCTTAAAAACTGTAAAGTTTTTACTGGCCTTACTGGCAGTGCTCGCAGAATCCCAGTCTGAAGCATCTGAAAGGAGCAGAAGGATTAAGAACTAAAAGATTGTTCAAGCCAGGGCAGTTTGCTTTGAGTGAGACAAACACAAGAACACATCATACTGTCTGTTTGAACATGGGAAGACTGATTCAAAAACGTCTGAGTGAAGCTGAGACATAAAAATTACCTTCAAGGTCATCAGCATCCCCCAAACCCAACTCTTCCATTAGATCTGTTATATGAACAACAAGGTTTAATTAATTTTAATTAGACTTGTTATGATATCAAAATAATGAGTACCATAATAAACAAAGAATAACCACATTTCCATTTACCCGTTTTCTTAGCAGCTTCTTTTGTTTCCATCAGCTTACTGAGAACAGACACTGGCTCCCTTTTCATCACCTTGGGCTGCAAAGATTAATTTAGGCAGAAATGTCCCATTTTGGATATTGAATATATAAAATCAAACAGACAAGATTATATAATTGTATTCGCTGTATGCTGTATTATAATGACGCTTAGATCAGTGGTTAGAGCATGGCAAGGGCAACACCAGAGTCATGGGTTGAATACCAGGGAGAGCACATACTCAGAAATTAATATTACGTTTAATTCAATGTAGGTCACTTTGGATGAAATCATTTGCCAAATTGCATTAATGAAAATGTAAATGTAATTGGTCGTCTGCCCAACATTTGTTTGAATTCTTATTTAACATGTTTACATACTTAAAAGGAAATGATTATGCTTACTGGTATTTCCATCTCCTCTTCGTCATCTTCATCCTTTCTAAGAACTGAAAAGGCACCACGACACAATGTTTTAAACACAAACTTTGCTCGCAAATAATACCAATTAGCATGAATGCAGAAACACAGATCTTCATGTAGCAGGTGTGCAGACATGCACATGCAGATACTGAAGATCCTGATCTCAAAGAGGACACTAAAACATACATTAACAAAGTGATAGCTGTTCATATTTTAAACATGGGCAACAAAAATGAACAATATCCACCAGTAGCAAGTACTAGAAGTACATCAATTAAATTTATAGGCTCCTTTCAACATGCTATGAAGACAAATGACAACAGATGTGAAATCTGAGAATGCAAGACTGCAGAAAGTTAATGTGATGGCTGTAATAGAGATGAGGCAGGGGATTATGGGTAATGAGTAATCCAGAAGGACAACACCCAATCGTGATGTATCACAGAATGCCTACCCACAGTCCTGCAGTCTCCTGACTGGTCTACACTTCCCAATAAATTATCATTCCTGCCTCGCTTTACAAAGGAGGGAACGTATAAGATGTCTACAAAGAAATTTAATAATTTTGTGAGATGCAACTGATTACAAATAACCCACACTGTGCATATCTCAACGCAGCAAGTACACTCAAAAATGTTCATAAGAAAAGCCATGGAAAATGTCAATCTGTTCTGGATATTTTAAGCATGAAATGGTTGCAGAAGGCAACAGAGGAACATTTATTAAAGCATATTAAAAAAAATCAAGTGGAGTGAGAAGAACTAATCAAATTAGGTTTGCACACCTTCAGGGTTCTCCTCACACACATTGGACATGGATCTGTGTGGTTTGGCAGGTAAAGGTCTCTTTGTTGGACTCTCAGAAGCAGACTGAATTAAAAAAAAAAAGAATAAAATGAACACAGAATACTTTTTACAACATTAACCCCTGATAAGGAAGCAGTCTTTATTGTGAGTGTGATCCCATATACACGTTTGTAGCAACGCAAGTGTCAGGGTAACCAAACTCTAATATATTGGGTACCTCTGAGTCCCATGCAGAGTCGTTGTGTTCATCGTCCTTCTCAAGACCCAACTCTGAAAGAAAATCTAAGGAATCACAAAGTCAACACAGATTTTTTTATATAGATTAATATAAATAACACTATCCAATACCTTAAAAATTATCATATTACATAAGGAATTATACCCCTTTGCATTTCTTTGGTGGTTCCACCGTTTTGTTTATCCAGTTCTTTCATCTCATCCTCCTCCTCCTCCTCTTCTACTTCTTCCTTCTCCTCTTCATCCTCTATATATGATTCCTTAAATCAACAATACAAAACAATACAAATTCAGTACATCATTGTGGTTAAACCAAGCAAAGGGATTTGTAAAAGGACTTTGATTTATTTTGATAACGTAAAACAGCTTTCATCATGAAAGAAAAAAGTAGGATGTAGAATAGCAGATCTCTCAGTGCGCCATCTTAAGCTACACAGCTATGTATAAAGCTACAACTACAAACCACTAATCACGTACAAGCTCTGACTATCCTTATTATCATCTCTAGAATACCTGTGAGGATATTTGCTTTGAAAGTGTTTGTTCTGGTACAGACTCATTTACACAGTGCACCACGTGTTCTCCATCAGAATCAGAAGTGAGACTGACTTCATCTATGACTGTAAAAGGAATTTCTTCATGTAGAGCTGGTTCATTCTTTGAAGGTCCTTCAGTAAACTCTAGAGAAATATCATCTTTTTGATAAACATCCTCTGATGGTGATACAGTATTTGGATTTGAGTTTAATATCTTCTCTGTGTTATGGACAGAACATTCATCAATGCATTCACCTTCTACTGACACAGAATCACCGTCAGTGACGTCAGAGTTCTGATCCATTTCTGAAACTCTGATCGAGCCACTTGTAAAATCATACTGCATTTGATTCACCTGGCTGTCTGATTCTTTACTCACATCATCTTCCTGACAGTCATTTATACTTTGCTCATCATCATCATCATCATCACATCCGACAATCATGGAAACTGGTAGGGCTTCACTGTCATCGTTCTGATCAGTGTGGACAGGTTCTTCGTGAGTACAAATGATCTCTGATGATTCTCTCAAAAAAGTGTCCTTACCCAAAGCTTCAGGGTCTTCAATCTCTGATTGTTCATGACTTTTCTCTATGTCAGACCCCCAGGAGACCTCTGGGCTCTCTGGTTCCATAAATGCTGTTGATAGGTTTGGTAGCTTCTGTTTTTCAGCTTCTTCCTCTTCATCAACATCATCCCAATCATCATTTTTGTCATACTCCTCTACAGTATTTGTAAAATTAGATGTTGTATTTGGAATGGCATGGCATTCAGGATTACTTACTTCATGAGCTGCTATATCTTCACAAGGAAAGTTATCATTTGGAGTTGCAATATGAGAATCCTCCTTTTTAATTCTATTGAACTCATCATCATCATCATCCCAATCATCTTCATTGTCAGTAATATTTCTCTGTAAAGACTTGTGTAATTTTGCGATTGGTTTTGGACTGTGATACTCATTTTCATCCTCATCTGAGATTCTTGCCTCCACCCTGACAGCTGACACAAGACAGTCGTCTCCTAAATGAAGAATCCCTGTAAATGGACTTGCATAAAGCAAGGTTTCAGGAATTGCTTGATTCAGGTCATCTGGGTTCTGAGAAACTTCAGCTGAAGTCTCTTGGTGTGCATGTTCTTTTAGGACGTTCTCCTCACTCGGAATATTTTCATCAGTCAAATCTTTTACTTGATCGAGTTTTGACATACATGGTACCTCAGTTAAATCTGGTATTAATTTTGAAACACCTTTGGTCCTAAAAGCAACAGACACCTCATTTTTTTCCTCCTCTTTGTCTTCATCTTCCTCCTCATCTTCTTGCTCAGAATTTTCATTATCTTCTTCATCTTGATCCTCATAGTCATCGTCATCATCACCATCACTGTCTTCATCATCATCTTCTTTATAATCATCATCATCATAATCATCATCATCATCATCCTCATCATCATTATCATCATCATCATCATCATCATCATCATCATCATTATCCTTTTGGCCTTCGGCATCCTCAGACTCATCCTCTAGACTTTCATTGCCATCCTTGACTATTTTGCTGGCTGAGAGCACCTCAGTCTGCCCATCTGCCACAGCAGGTGGATATTGGTGAAATGATACAGGAGAAGGAAAAAAGGGAAAGAGTTAGACACTGTTCGACCCAAAGACACCAAAAGTTTTACCTTCCAAGAGTTGCTGTAGGGGGCGGAGCTCATCTGGGCAGGGTGAGGTAAAGAAGCAGGTGAGGGTGCTACAGGGAGTTGGCCGGAGGTGCTGTGGGAAGGGAGGGGTCGGGACAGTGGTGGACGTTTTACAGCTTTGCCCTCACTCTCTGAATCTGATCCGCTACAGAATTGGTTTGGATCCTGCTTCGCTATGTCTACAAGCAAAGACATTACAAGCCTCGCAAGGTGGACTAACTTGAATTAAAAGAAGTATGCAACAGGACAGGGCCCTCAAAAAACTCAACCACCACAATTCAAACAAATAATCATATTTTGATTTGATTTACCCTCTGTCTTCATCTTTTTTGAAGCACTTATAAATTTCTTCAGGTTTACTTTCTGTTTCTGTAAAAAGATGAGATGTATTCAATTCACATGTATTCAGACTATTAAAGCTGATTAAAGTTGATTATGACAGAACTGAGAAATACTTTCGGGCTGATGTCCAACTCCTGATCCTCATCTGATGAAGGCCACGAGTCTGCAGCTCTACTTTTTGATGTCCTTTAAAACAGAGATAGATACTTAGCCCATTATCTGTTATAACTCTTTCCTGTTTGAAAAATCAACACATTCTTCCTTACCTGCTAATGGAGTCTGTGTGAGAAATGTCTTCTGTATCTGAGGAGAGAAATACAAGACCTTTTAACTGACCCTGCCTGTGAAAACCAGGCTTAA
This sequence comes from Triplophysa yarkandensis, assembly GCA_033220385.1. Classification (NCBI taxonomy): domain Eukaryota; kingdom Metazoa; phylum Chordata; class Actinopteri; order Cypriniformes; family Nemacheilidae; genus Triplophysa; species Triplophysa yarkandensis. Next base: position 5,638,510 of record CM065677.1, on the reverse strand, counting down.
GTCGAAAAAAAAATCAAATTCTGAGATAATAGGCATTTAAGTTTAATTTTACCTATAAATTTTACGTTGATATCAGTCTTATTACATGGCCGTAATCAATCCATGTTAAATATATGAATGTTTTATTTTCACTATGTAGAATGATATTGTTTTGAATAAGAAAAAGAATTGTGACTATAGCTAGGTTTTCACAGACAGGGTCGCATTTATTATTCTTTGTTATGCACTGTCTAAGCACAAAACCATAGCATAGACATAACACAAACCGGTTTTTTTTTTAACATTAAGGAATAGAATCTTACTACATCTAATTGATGATACTAAATGAACCTGAACAGTTTATTTAAGATATTCAATTATTTTTTTCTCAAACCTGTATAATGGAATGAAGAAGAAGATATTTTGAAAAACAATAACATTTACCCCCAATGACTGCAATTGTATGGGAACAGACTACAGAGGCAACACGCAAAATATTCTCGTTTGTGTTCCACAGGAGAAAGAGTCATTTACCAGTTTTGAATGGAATGAGGCTAAACATTTAATGATGAAGAACGTTGTGTCTAATCTACATCACATACACACCTTTCCCTGCACCTGCAACACTGCTTCCTGCTGCTACGACAGATGAGCATGACATAACAATTGAAACACAATCAACCGAAACACTGCAGTTAATGCTGCAGACGTCTGTGACACCGACATACCATTCACATTTATGACAGCAGAGGACACTAATAACACTGAATACTGTCATATATACATTTGCTAAAATCAATAATTCTTACCATCTTTATCCAATGCTGGTCCTCCTAGATGCAAACCAGACCCCACACCCCCTGGGCTGGCCAGCATGGTTCCTCTCTGTTTCCCGCTTATGAAATGGGAAGGAGACTGGAGAGATTTCCTCTTAGTTCCATGCTCAATGATCAGATGGGAGCAGCTAAAACCAACAAGATGACATATCCATGAAATCCACACAGAAGAATGTTTGAACTCTAAACGTTTGAAAGTCCTTACGCGTGGTGTCCATTCATGACGGCATAATCATCAGAGGACCATCCTTTATCATCTTTCACAGTTATATCAGCATCGTACTGAAGGAGCAAACGCACCATGCCGATCTGACCGTTGCACGCTGCTATCATCAACACAGACCTGAGCAGAGAATTCAAAACTGAGTGTTTGTTTTGATCTAATCAATCCAAAGAAAATATGATATTATTTTTGTTTTACCGTTGTTCTTGGTTCTTCACATTTACATCTGCTCCTTCTTTCATTAGAAGCTCAGCCATTTCTGCATGATTGTCCATCACAGCCAGCATTAATGGAGTGTTTCCATCCTGTCCATCAATCAAAAGAAAACGGACTTCACTATAACTTCATTATATAGTAGGTTGAAAAAGTAATCGGCCCCCTTGAACTTTTCCATATTTTGTCACATTACAGCCACAAACATGAATCTATTTTTTTACATATAAAGAACGGAAAAGTGGGGTGTGCGTAAATTCAGCCCCCTTTGGGCAGAGTGCAGTCAGTTACCCATAGACATTGCCTGATGAGTGCTAATGACTAAATAGAGTTCACCCGTGTGTAATCTAATGTCAGTACAAATGTACAAATACAGCTGCCCTGTGATGGCCTCAGAGGTTGTCTAAGAGAATATTGGGAGCAACAACATCATGAAGTCCAAAGAACACACCAGACAGGTCAGGGATAAAGTTATTAGATATTTAAAGCAGGCTTAGGCTACAAAAAGATTTCCCAAGCCTTGAACATCCCACGGAGCACTGTTAAAGCGATCATTCAGAAATGGAAGGAGAATGGCACAACTATAAAACCTAGCAAGACAGAGCAGTCCACCCAAACCCACAGGGCAAACAAGGAGAGAGCTGGTCAGAAATGCAGCCAAGAGGCCCTTGGTGACTCTTGATGAGCTGCAGAGATATACAGCTCAGGTGGGGGAATCTGTGCATAGGACAACTATTAGTCGTACACAGCACAAAGTTGGCCTTTATGGGAAAGTGGCAAGAAGTAAGCCATCGTTAAAAGAAAACCATAAGGAGTCCCGTTTGCAGTTTGCCACAAGCCATGTGGGGAACACAGCAAATATTTGGAAGAAGGTGCTCCGGTCAGATGAGACCAAAATGATACTTTTTGGCCAAAATGCAAAATGCAATGTGTGGTGGAAAACTAACACTACACATCACTCTGAACACACGATCCCCACAGTCAAATATGGTGGTGGCAGCATCATCATGCTCTGGGGGTGCTTCTCTTCAGCAGGGACAGGGAAGCTGTTCAGAGATGATGGAAAGATGGATGAAGCCAAATACTGGGGTGAAGGTTCCTCTTTCAGCAGGACAACGACCCTAAATATTAAGCAAGGGCAACAATGGAATGGTTTAAAACTAAACAATCATGTGTTAGAATGGCCCAGTCAAAGTCCAGATCTAAATCCACTCAAAACTACTATTCACAAACGCTGTCCATCTCATCTGACTGTGCTGGAGTTGTTTTTGCAAAGACGAATGGGCAACAATTTCAGTCTCTAGATGTGCAAAGCTGGGAGAGACATACCCTAAAAGATTGGCAGCTGTAATTGCAGCAAAAGGTGGTTCTGCAACGTATTGAGTTAAGGGGCCGAATAATTACGCACACCCCACTTTTCAGTTCATTATTTGTAAGATTTTTGGAATCATGTCGTTCCCCTTCACTACTTTGTATTGGTCTATTACGTGGAATTCCAATAAAATTGATTCATGTATGTGGCCGTAATGTGAAAATATGTGGAAAAGTTTAAGGGGGCCGAATACTTTGCAAGCCATTGTAAGTGCATACTGCTGTAAGTCCCTTACCAAAAGTAAATTAATGTGGTTTGCTTATAGTAACCATGTTAAGCTTTCACCTTGTTCTGGGCGTTAATGTTGGCCGTGTGCTCCAAAAGCTGCATTGCCACTGGTATGGAGGGGATACGAACAGCCAGGTGCAGTGCTGTGTTTCCATTGATGTCCACAAGGTTTGGGTCAGCTTCATGTTCCAGAAGCAAAGACACGCAGCGGTCCTGCTCGCACTGAACCGCCTGCCGAGCATGAAAAAGCAACCAGTGAACAAAAATGCCAATAATTCGTTACCACTAAGTACAAACAGACCGTACCTTCATTAAGGCAGAGCGATTCTGATTGTCACATAAGTTAAGCTTCACTTTGTTCTCCACTAAGAACTGAACCACATCTGTGTGTCCACACGCACAAGCGATGTGAAGGGCGGTCCTGCGGGTCAAAGAGGATTATGTGAATATGATTTAAGGACAAGTAAATGTATGGAACACATCAAGCATTACCTGTTTTCTTTGTCCAGCTGGTTTAAATCGTTCTTTTTGGATAGCTGTCTGAGTTTGGCCGCATCTCCACTGCACGCAGCCTTGTGTACCTTCCCGAGGTCTTTCTCCTTCACATCATAGCTGGCTGAAAGCACGCTCGCCGTTTCAGACGGGCTGGGGGAGCCCTTCTTTTTCTTGAAGTTAAATATTTTCTTCATGGCATGCCACGGTGCATTAGCCACAGCCGTTGGGAGTCTACCTGAGGTTCAGGTGCTGATCGCCTCACATGTCTCATTCATCCTCTACAAATAAAGCCTGCAAAGAGGATCAGCTATTTAATAATGACACATTGAGCTAGAGCTGCTTTATCATGTTACACAAACAATCTATGTTATATTATATACAGTTAATTATACAGTGAATGACATGGCCCACATTTACTGACAGTATTCTGATGGTACCAAGGTACAGTAACAGCACTACAACATTACTGTTTGCATGTATTACAGTAGTATATTGTACAAAAATACAATTATGTTTACATTACATTTTTAAAGATAAGCAATAATTTCTTTTACATTTTAACCGTATTTGTAATATTTCAAATGTGCTGATTTATATAGGTTTCCAAAAGCCTATAATCTCACACAGATTAGCTCGTTTTAAAACGTTAATTTCGTAAATTAAACAACACGGTTGGATACAAACTTACATTTCGTCCCAATTTTGTTCATAAACGCTTTTTACATACAAACATACAAGTGTTTACAAATATATTTAATATTAAAGGACTCATCTGAGGACTCATCTGGTTCCCTCAGAACGCCGTATCCGATGCTAGCAAGCTAGTTGCTTCGGTTACCATGGCAACAGTGAGACCGCTACCTTATTCCTATTTCATTATAAAACGACGCCCCATATACAATATTCTGTATTTTGTGCGATTTAATGTGTGCATTTAAACCTGTAAGACTCTGTTTGGCTCTTAATCGCGTGTTGGTGTTTATATACGGAGCTTTTAATGTTGTCACGTGTTTCCACCCGGAACCACACAGACGGAAACGAGCGGGAAGAGGTGGGGCTTCACGGTTTCCTCATCGTCCATTGGTGGATTTGAAACACCTGACAGACATCTGTACCGTCCAATGAGGACACAGTCTTCACACGGAACTCGATGACTATTGGTCAATCCACCTGCAACGGACGTTCAGAGTCGCAAACGGGAGCTTCCGACCCCGCCCACAATCTGCGGGTTGAGCGATTGTGATTGGTCAGAGAGAAATTTAAACACTATAAAGTGTTTTGAGCGGGTGCTTGAAAAAAAGGACGTTGCCGTACCGAACATTGCTCGTGTTTCTATCTTCTAATGGTTTAGAATTAAACAGAAAAACGTGTTTGAAAGCAGTTCTCTGTCAACCAGTAGCCGGATCTGCAATAAAGGCTGAAGAGGTAAAATCTTTTCTAGTCTTTTAGAGATAATTAACGGTGAATGAGGCAGATATTGGTCGGAAATGAATGAATGCGTTTGCATGCTTTTGTATAAAAATGATTTTGCATTATTATTCAATTTAGCATTTCAGAAAACCGTTAAAAGATGACGTATTGCTTTCGTATTTCCTCGCGCATTTGTGTGTTTAAATCTCACTTTAGCAGGATATAAACGTGATATATATATATATATATATATATATATATATATATATATATATATATATATATATATATATATATATATATATATATATATATATATATATATATATATATATATATATATATATATATATAATAATACATTATTATATTGGTGACACAGCAACAAATGTCTGAAGGCAAAATCCTTTGTGTTGAATCCTTCAAATTAAAAGTCTTGAGAGCCTTCACGTGCAAGGAAAAGCAGTTTTTCATGTTTGTGTTGTTGTTGTTGTTGTTGTTTTCAAAACGACCAATCCTAATTGACGTTGTTCCCAGGGACGCCATCATGAGTTCTTTACCGGAAGCCACTCGATCCCTCATGAGGGTCTTCAGTGGAAAAGTGCAGGACTTCACCGATGAGATTGATAATGTCCACATGGTCTGGCTGGGAGAGATCCAGCAGGAAGCACATCGGATGTTTTCCAGGTGAGACCATACAGTCAGAGAGGAGTTGTCATGTTCTCTTGTGTTGCTGTCACATGCTGGGTTGTCATTACTGTGCATGATGATCTTTGTTGAATGTTAAATATGAGTTCCAATCCATTGTCTTGTGTTGTAGTGACTTCAGCACAGAGCCGGAGCTCATGCCCAAAACTCCATCGCAGAAGAAGACAAACCGTAGGAAACGAGTGTCGATGGAATTCAATGAGTCTGGCAGTAGAAGACGGTGAGGATTGTGTGGTTTTCAGGTGTCCGGTCATGATTCTGTGTGCAGTTCACACTGATTGGTTGTAAGGGTATACTAAATGTACATTAGTGGTGGCCTGGGGTTCGAGTGTTGGACTCGTGATCCCAAGGTCGCTGGTTCGATACTCGGTCCAAGCGGGGAAACCACGGCTGAGGTGAGTCCATTGAGCAATGCACCGTTCCCCCCACTGCTCCGGGTGTGTGTGTGTGCGTGCGTGCGTGCGTGCGTGTGTGTGTGTGTTCACATATTGTGTGAGCACACTTGCATGGGTCAAATGCAGAGCACAGTCACTTAAAGTCTTCATGCCCTGTTTCCTTCCAGCTTCTCCAAGGGTAAACGTAGCAACCTGCGTAGCTCCTCTGTTCAGCTGTCCCTGAACACTATCTCAGAGCTGGTTACCCAGCACGCCCTGGACACCAGCTCGAATGAGCCCGCTCGCCGCACCCGGCGCAACAAAGCTACTGTAGCCGCCGAGGACGAACCTGTCAAACGAAGCACTCGGAACAAGGCCGCCTCCAAAGCCAAGGAGCCGGAAGCGGTTGAGGAAGCGATGGAGGATGTTTCCGAAGGGAAAGAATCTGTGGATCAAATGCTTGCGTCTGAAGCTGTGGTGAAGATTCCCTCATCAGAACCTTTGAGTGCAGAGTTCATGCTGTATTCTGATCTGTCTTCGAGTCGATCGGCCAATAAAATCCCTGTTGCGGCCTCTGAGTGCCAGGCCACACCTCAGAGCTCATCCCGGACATCAGTCCGCCGGTCGCTGGTGGTGAGGCGCTCGCTGGTGGGTCTCAGGCACAGCATGACCCAGGAATCTGTTCGCAGGGCATCTCGTCGCTCTTTTTTGAAGAAGAAAGCCAGACAGGGAAATTCCACTTGCAGCAGCTCCATCAGTGGTGAGAGATTTGCCTCACACAATTGTCTGTCATGTGACTGAACATGCGTGTAAAAGTTTTACTAGACAAGAAAAAGTTTTGTTTATATTGCTGTTTAGGAGACCTCTGCATGGACATTGAATCTGAGGATGCAGAAGAGGACCGAGAACAACTGTGAGGGTTTTTCATCTGTCATAAAAATCTGTTTTGAATGTATTGACAACCTTTTAGCTACCAGCCTGGGTCGTTTTTTTCTAGCGTGTCTTGTTGTTTTAGGATCAATGAGGAGCAGAAGGTGATTGAAGCCCCTAAAACTGACACTGAACCAGAATTGACCCAACCTGAGGTAAGTGTGTATAGAACGTGCCTTGACTTTTACTTTTTTTTTTTTTAATGCTGACTTTATTAACCATGCTTTGTTTTCATAGGAGCCTGAACCCCAGCCTGCAGAAGTAAAGGAAATTGAGACTGATGACCAAAAACCTGCAGAACAGATTGAGTCACCCAGCACCAGTGAAAACTGTCGCCTCACACGATCCATGAAAGCTGGCACTACTGATACAGGTGTCTATCTAACAGCAGCTTTTTCGTTTAATAATCCAAAGATGTAATATCTTGTAATCCAAATGAGTTTTTGTTTTGTTTCTAGATGGCAGTGGACCTAAAGGAGATATCCGGTAAGATCTAGCTTTAATCATCTTACGCTTTCTTCTGCTTTGTATGTTGTGTTCTTATTTTCTGAATACCTCCGACAGCTCCACACGCTCTGGTTCCAAACGGCGTGCAGGTGAGGAAGCCGTACAGAAGATCAGCACGCCCAAAAAGAAATTCTCCCCTCCTAAGAAGTGTCTTACGGTATGAGCGACTGCTGAAATGCAGACCATGTCAGTTGATAGTTAATGCATTCTTGCAGGAAGCCATTCGCCCAACATCAGCGTGATGTGTGGCTTTACATTTGTTGAGGTTTTATGATTTGTGGTCAGTTTATTGAGATTTGTAAGTCATTGCACTGTTAAGCTGGTTATCATTTAATGGCCAAAACTAATGTATCTAAATTGGTGGGATTTGTAGAGTATTGCTCCGCACATGCGCTCATTCATGCACACGGTGCAGAAGAATCAGATGCTGATGATGACACCTGGATCTCTAGGAGGCAACCCAATCAAACAGTCCTTCATCAAACAGTCTGCTGCTAAAGTTGATGTCAAGGTTAGTATTTCACATGTTTGGGACTGTGAACTTTTAGGTTAACGTAAATGTAAATACTGTGCAAGTAGGAGTTTTAGTTGGTAATTTTACTTCCTGTTTCTCCCCCTCAGTTGGGCTTAGGCTCTGTGGTGAGTATGAATGCTGATTCCAGACTGACCTCTTTCCATGTCAAAACCAGAAGCACACAGCACTCATTTCTGTTTAAGTGTTTGTGTTCTGATGTGGGGGTTTTAATAAAGGACTGTTCTGTGTAATATTGTTACTACAAAATCAACATGGCACGATCGTACTCAAACGTGTTAAGCTCAGAACATTCCTTTCATTAGAACAAAGTGAATTTAACATTCACAATTGAATGAGTTGACCCGTCCCCACATCAAATTGACCTCATCTGCTTTGTTTTCTTGTCTGAAATGTGTGTCATTAGTGTCACATTCACCCATGGTCTTGGGACAGTTTAAGCTGACTAATTTGTTTTTCAACCTATTTCACTCTACACATTATCCTGACATGCATTCATGTACTCACTCCTAAGACTTTACCTTCAGAAACGTGCAAATCTGTTTGTGGTTAATCATCTTTACACTCTTCATTCAAGGAGCGAGAGAAGCAGAAGTGGGATGCCTTGAACAAGAAGAGAGAACAAGAGGATGAACGTAAGAAGAAAATTGAGGAGGAGAAAAAAAAGAAACAAGAAGAAATGAAAAGGTGCGTGTGTGGTCCTGGATAAATCTTGTACCAGTTGATCTCTAATTTAGGTGAATTCAAAATAAGTCTCAAAAGTGAATTTTGTCTACTATAGGAAGCGTGATGAACGCTTAAAACGGGTTGTTGAAGCTCGGGAGAAGGAGAAAGAGAAGGAGCAGGAAATGAAAAAGAAGATTGAGGAGAAATTGGCACAACTTGAGAAGAAAAATGATATGGTATTTTCATGTTTAAGAATTAAGGAAACCAAATGATTTTGGTGTGCACACAGTGCTTCAGTTTCATTGAGATTGTATTGTTTGTCTCAGCTACGTGTGGAACGGATGGCAGAGGAAAAAGCCAAGAGGAAGGTGGCAACTAAACGACAGGAGGAACTCGAAATGCGCAAAAAACAGGAAGAGGTGGCCAGACAAAAGAAGCTCCAACGAGTTGTGAGTTAACCCCTTCAGTGAGAGAGAACACAATTACACACTGAACTTTGTTCACTATTGGCAAACAACTGTCCATACAGCTTGTATGTTGTATCTTTGTATGCAATGGAGGAAAATCAGCAACTGCCCGAACCTTCAAACCCTTGATGAAACAACTAACTTAACGTCACTTTTTAGCATAGTTTAATTGTAAAAAAAGCCACAAGGAAATCTGAGTTAAGTTCAGATGACTTGAGTCTAAAGATCTTTTAAGAAGCAAATTTATTGTTTCATTATTAGGAGGAAGAGGAGAGACGCCACCAAGAGCTACTGGCCAAACGCAAGGCTGAAGAGGAGCGAGAGAAGGCCCGCAAACAGGCCGAGGCCACACGTGCTCTTGAACTGAAGCGAGAACAGGAGAGAGAACTTGAGAAGGAGAGAGAACGACAGGCGGCTGAGAAGTCTGTGGCAAATATTTATTTATTTTCCCTAAATGAGTAATTGCAGTTCTGATATTTACCAAAATGGTTAAATGTGTGTTGTGCAGAGAGAGGTTGGAGAGAAAGAAAGCTATCGCTCTTCAGATGGAACTGGAAAGAGCAGCCAGAGAAAAGGAGAGGAGAGAGCTGGAGGAAAAGAGGAGGATGGTAAGTCTTGTTTTTGTTGTATTGTTGTTTGTTTCCACTAACATAATATACAACATGCATCTTTTGCCATATGGATCTGGTTGTTGAAAGCACGAATATGCTGCTTTTAACAGGAGGAGCTCAGGAGAGCTGAGGCGGAAAGGGAGGCTGAACAAAAACGTGTTGCAGCACCGGTAATGCAAGGCTTATTTGATCATTCAGTCCTTTTTTTTTTTTTTGTCTTGTTAATTCAGCTTAAATTAGTAGTGATCAGTCAGTACGTTTTACATGTTTTCACTTTTATTACGCAGAAAGCACAAGCAGCTGCCATGCTCAACACAACCATAACCAAGAGTTCAGCTCATAATGTAACTGTAGACATTGAGGTAAGACACGATCTTAATAGTTGAAAGTCTATTGATCTATTGTTGCTAAAGCCTCTTAATTCATGTCCCAAGAATTCTGTTATGAAAACTCCAGTTGGGAAAGGAGCAGCTCATAATCAGACCATGGATCTTGGAGCTGCACTCAATGTTACGGTTGACATTGAGGTGAGCCTACTACAACAGTATTGTTTGCTTGTAGTTTGATGGATTAAGAGCTTGTAAAGTTTGTTTTCCGCACATTTGTTTTCTCGGCAGCAATCTCCACAGTCCTATCAGATCACTCCCAAAGGCCAGAAGGTGACCGCATTAGTCAATCCTGAAGATTACGGTATGGATCAGAACAGCGACGACTCAACAGATGATGAGTCTGCCCCGAGGAAACCCATTCCATCCTGGGCCGAGGGTATGAAACTCCTGACATGTTATGTTGAGATGGACGTTTGATTTTGCAGTATTTGATCATCTCCTCTGTTTCACGCAGGTATGCAGCTACAGCAGGCTATAATGAAACAATATTATAATCCACTGGACCTTCATGATTATTTCGGGGAACCTGAACCGCCCAAGCTGGAGGATATCTTCAGGCAGACCAAGCCTCGCTTTTTCAAGCGAACTAGTTCTGCTGTCTGGCACTCTCCACCACACTCCCATAAGGGCAATTAGCTGTTTTTGTGTTTTTCTACTTCTCTGTCATGTTTTATTCGTTTGTCTGTTATACTTAAACTTCGTTTTAATAAAGATTGCTTTGGATGTATATTCAAGTAGATAAATGTACTATTAAAATTTCCAAAACGTTTAAATAAAGGGATCATAACTGTTTCCAGTGCCATGTTTTTGTTTTTTTATTTCTTTTGCAAAAGATGTGTGATGTAATATCTAAAGGTGTGTCTGCTGTAATCCTTCACTTTAGCAAAAGTGTAATGTTCAGCAATTTTATTTAAAAAAACTTTACATTTACATTTAGTCATGTAGCAGACGCTTTTATCCAAAGCGACTTACAATAGTCGAGGAGACAATGAAGCGGTAAATAGCCGATACAACAATAGGAGAACAAGTGCCACAACAATGTTACCAAGTTACACAGAGAGAGAAGTTACAAAAGTTTTTTTTTTTTTGATAGAGTGAGTAGGTTAGAAAAGAAGTGAGTTAGTGAGTTAGGTGTAGCTGGAAAAGATGAGTTTTTAGGTGTTTTTTAAAGCTAGAGACCGAGTCTGACAAGCGTGAAGCCAGAGGCAGATCGTTCCACCATCGAGGAACTGAAGCAGAGAACGTTCGAGAGAGAGATTTCTTACCCTTTTGAGCTGGCACCACAAGTCTCAGCTCATCTATAGGGTGGGTGACCCACCCACCCTGATATACATTACATATGTCAACATATTTATTAAATTCACTTTAGAGGTTATAAAATGTTTTCTAGCACGTAAAGAATATTGATCACGCCCATCGCAATTGGTGAAATCTATTTCAAGTTAATTCATTATATAACCTAAAAGAAATTAAAGTATGACCTCATCAGAACACACCAGACACTTCTGGTAAATGACGTCACAGCCAGGATTAAAGCAGCAGTGCGCATGCGCAGATCCGTGAGCGCGCACGACATCGGAAACTTTCATCGTCACTGTCGGGAGCGCGCATGAGCAGAACAACAGTCGCACAGATCAACACACAGGTAGCGATTTAAACACGTTTATTGTCATAAACAAACCTGAGCTGTGTTGTGATTGGTCGGTGTTATTATAGCTGGGGTAAATAACAGGTGCATTTCACGGCCTCGGGTCTAATAATAGTTTTGTTATTTAAGGCATATTTGTGTTTTATGTTATATTACATAAGACGATTAACTCCCGTTTCATTATATATGGCTGCTTTTATTATTATTTTATATTTCCTTTATATGCTGGGATGGGATGATGAAGCCTTTGATGGGTGATGCAAATGGCAGCCATAGTGACCCACCCACCCTATAGATATACATTACATATGTCATCAATAACATTCTGTTTAAACCTGATCAGTTATTAATTTGGGTGAAATATTGACTGATTTTGTTCTATGTGAATATTTTCAATATGTGATGTCTCTGTGTTTATATATTTAATGTATTGTGAATTGGTTTGAGTCTTATGATTTAGGCAAATAAAAGGAATGATTCATCTTGAATGGGAAGACAAGATGTGCCAAGTCTTATGATGCTTTTAGATGGACGTGCTTCAGTTTGAAATCCCACCGAATTTTAAAGAATCCTTGAAGAATCCTTTTCTTCCATAGTACCGCAGTTGCATCCGGCCTGTCGGGATCGATTAATACGAAAATCGCATAATTTAGTTCCTGATGGCTTTGATTTTCTCATCTTAGTTGAACAAACACAAATTTATATGAAAACACGGCCTGCACATCTATCCATCAATCACTGAAGCAGCCAAATGACTTTTAAGTCGATTGATTAATGTCTTGAAAAATATTTGTGATAGCAAACGATAAAATATAAATTATATTTTCACTATTATTAAGATTTGATGGATACCAAGCCAGTCGCTAAAACATACCACAAGAAATGATCGCAGAATCAGTTTGTTGTATTGGTACATAGTTGATACAAGTTTTCACAAGTCGTGTCCTTTAATTGATTCTTTCCATCATCTTTCCACAGATATGGGTCGTTTAACCCTACTGTTTCTCTGTATGGCGCTTGTTGTGTCATCTGTGGCCAAACGGGGAAGTGGGACTAAAGGTGGGTTTGGCTGGGGCAAAACTAGTAGCAACAACAAAGGAGGAAGCAGCAGCAGCAGCAATTCTAAAGGCTCGTCATCTGGAACACACTCATCCAAAGGAAACTACCCTCGGCAACCTCAAGTACCAAACCAAAATCCTCCCCCATACCCTGGCACGGGAACTGGGACGGGAGGCAGGTACCCACCTGCAGGTTCAAATCCGGGTCAAGGATATCCCAATCAAGGTAGCTACCCAGGGCGTAATCCAGCGCAAGGTGGGTACCCGGCTCAAGGTGGTTATCCAGCTCAAGGTGGTAACCCTGCTCCAGGTAGCTACCCAGGGCGTAATCCAGCTCAAGGTGGGTACCCGGCTCAAGGTGGTTATCCAGCTCAAGGCGGTTACCCTGCTCAAGGTAACTATCCAGGACGTAATCCAGGACAAGGTGGTTACCCAGCACAAGGAGGTTACCCAGGGGGTGGATCATATCCAGGAGGAGGTTCTTACCCCAACAGGTACCCTGGACAAGCGGGAGGAAACCCCTACCCAGCTGGAGGCTCTTATCCCGGATATCCAGTCAGAGGAGGAGGTTCCTACCCCAATCAGTATGGTGGTGGTGCCGTGAGACCAGGAGCAGGTGCAGGCGCATATCCGGCAGCACCTCAGTACCCTTACTGGAACCCCAATAACAAAATCATGAGCCCAGGCTATGGTGGTAACTACGGTGGTCAAGGGTATGGTGGTGGCAGATCACCCTTTGCCCAGTCCGTGCAAAACATGGGCATGGGTCCTTCTTCCAAATCAATGGGATTTGGTAAGCAGGCAGTTCTGGCTGCTGGGGTTGGAGCAGTGGCTGGCATGGCTCTGGGCTATGGTCTCGGAAGTTTCCCCCGGCCACGTTTTAATTTCCACAGTCCACAGGAGGAATATTACTATAATAACTACATGTACAAACGCTACGGTCAACCACCCCCTGGTGGCAATGTGAATGGGGATGCCAACTCTGAAGGTAACAGACCAGGCGGTGCTGGAACTGGCAGTTCAGCCTCTGGGCAACCCAATAACAATAACCCTCATGACATCTTCCAGAATCCTCCACCTCAGTCCTACGATAGGTTCATGGACAACTGTATGAAAAGGAAAGACTTACTGCGAGAGAAAAGGGACATCAGATCCAGGAGGTCTCCAGATTTTTCAGAGGTTCAATCTGCTCCAGTTGATGAGGTTACCCTTGAAGGCAACGATCCAGTTGTCGCTCAAGAAGAGGCATCAAGCAGCAACAGTACAGTTGAAACCAGTACAGCATTGCCCGAAACTCCCAGTCAACCTCAGAAGCAAGTGGGCGAGGAAGCTAATGATGACGACGATACAGTTAGCATTATGCAGATTGGCTATCCTGCACTAATTGAGCAAATGAAAGCACGCCGTTGTGTAGAGCTTTACATGGTTTATGCAGAACAGCACGCTGCCAAACAGGTGCAAAGTCGAAGCGAGGAACGAACCAACATTGAGAGTGGTGATGTTCCAGGACCTCTTGGCCATAAAGTAATTCTTACTAGCCTTTTGTCTGTTCTCTTCAGTTTTGTGATATTTGGGCATTAGAAACAGTCTTTAATTTTCAGTACCAGTTAGTCGGACCATTGGCTGGAAACAAATTCCAAACACTCATCATATTCTTTCTGGCATTTCTAACAAATTGATTATTGGAAATAAAAAGTGAGCCACTATGAATTGTCATGAGTCATGTTAAACATATCGAAATGTTAAATATTTGCTTAAGAGTTGAAAACATATCCAACGTTTATTTCTTCATATTCTATCACTGCCAGTGACCATCCTGCATGTGGTTTTATGCAATTTTATACTGACTTCTGTACAAAGACAGCATTTGCATGAACCGCAATCTCAAATACAGGCATTGCATGTAGAAACAAATGACCCTAAACATTTTGTTTTTGACTTGAAGAGATCTCTCAGGTGTGTTTTCATGACAGCACTCCTACCTGTAGTATATATTTTAGTGTGTTGATTTAGTATTTTTTTCCAATAGTTTGCCGTTTACCATTCTAGTGACATTAATTTATTGCTTTTAAATTATTAATTCCTTTTCATGGCTCTACACCGTCTTCTTATTTCACTTTTTAGTGCGAGTTTGCTTTCAACTCTGTATGTACAGAAATAACCATGCTTGTCAGTTTCTTGCAGGTCAAATGTACAGTGACACAACAACAGTGTACACTCAGCTTGCTTTGTTATGCTGGACATTGGATATTAAGTGGCCCTGAGATGATGTACCATTTTATTTTAAGTGAATCCTTCTGTCAATAGGTCGTTGTATTGTTTCTCTTAACATGTATGTAGATTGTCATTAACAATGACCACTTTCTTTTCTTTTAATATAGAGGGCATCCAATGAAATTAACAACAGAATACAAATCTACTTATTGCTACAAAGATGCATATTTGATGTTATGCTTTGAGATGTACTGAATGTCAAAAATGTTTATAATGTTATCATCACTGAGAGTAAAACAATTAAATGCACCTTAGATTCTTGTCTGTCTTCTGATCTTTTCTTACATTTATGTGGCAAGCAACACATTTTTAAAACTTTACATGCACTATTCATTATCATCTGTTAATGTAATGTAATGATAAAAATAATCCAGCATGTTGAATTGTTTTGAGTGACAAAGATTGTTGCTCTTGTGGGAGTCCTTTGTTGTTTTCGCCATGATGCCGTTGAGTCGTGTTGATTTTCTTAAAGCCTAATTAAACCTTGAGTGGTAAACCATCAGCACCCTTAAGCTGTACATCTCTTAGAACTGTCACGTTCATAAACAGGAATAATCATATGAAAGCACACACAAAGGAGGATCCATCAGAATCATTCATCTTCACCTGTGTATTCTGGGATATAAACTGACCCCTGGGAAGATAACTTGAGTTGAACAGAATACCACAGGAGATGAGTTCCCAGTGATGATGATCATTATTGTGACTAACCATGCAGAACGAATGTGCACGATATTATTTTGGTAGTTACATCATTTGAGATCAAACTGTTTAGAAACCCTTCTGTGACTACTCAAAGAAGGACAAAGGTCAGGTATACGATGTTTTTCTATTGCAAATACTTGTAAAATTAAAGTCGCTACAGAATCAAAAAGAAACATTCTTCCTTTTTATAATCTAAAACAGAGATGTTATGTGTATGTTGGAGATCTTCTTAAAGAAACCATACAATATACGTGTTTAAAGAGTTTTTTACATGGCAGTCTTGTCCAAGCCTGAAACTGGTAGAAACTAAGGTTAAACTAAACAAAGGTAACCCCGGAAATCTTCCCATGTATGTTACCGGCAAAGTTATGTTTAAATTACTGTGGGATTCTTTAAAGAATTTAAGGGATTCTGTGGGATTCACTGCAAAAGTTAGTTATGAACCGAAACACATGTGCATATTCATTTAAAGAGACAAGAACAGATGGCTTTTATATTTGGTACGTATGTTGTGTTTTTCTCGTTAGGACCGACATCAATTTAACGTACAATTCTGTTTCCCCCTATTGTAAGTGCTTCTTTGTAAACCTCATTTGTGAGTTGCTTTTGAAAAAATCATCAGCTAAATGACTAATATGTGTGTACTCTTGGATGGGTTAAATGCAGAGCACAAATTCCAAGGATGTGACACCATACCTTGCCCCACGTCACTTCACGTCACTACGGTGTGTGCCATGACCTTCACTTCTTTGTCAAGTTTGTAAATGCTATACTCTTAGTTATAAATGTCTCCCTTTCATATGCCATACGACAAAACAGTGCTCATAAACATATTTTAAAGATGCAGGAAAGCTTGAAATGAGTGTCACAGTGTCACATTTTATGTCTGGACTTACCAAGCGGATGTACCCTGAAAGCACACATCCATATTGTAATGACCTGGAGGTCAGTGCTGGCAGCCAGGTGCGTTATGGGTATTTGTTGGGTGTTCAATTGTGGGTGGGATGTTTGAGTTTTTCTGTTGATTGTGTTATGTGTTCATGTCCGGGTTGATTTGGGTATATTTGTGTTCATTTGCATCCCTGTTGTATGAATGAGTAGATGTCACCATCGTGGAGAGAGATGTGTGGAGGAACGACTTGTGGTGTAACCTTGAATGTGTTAAGTTCGATCAGTGAACTCCGAATAAAAGAGCAACAGATAATACTGCGTTTACTTGTTAATGACTCTGCCCACAAAGACACTCAGGGTCATGCAGTATATGGGACATGAGTGTTCTTTCTGCTGATTACGATAGAGTATCGCGTCGTGTAGGTGCTAGCGCCCTGCTAGTCGATAGATTATAAAGTCTAGTTTAGCTCCAGTCAGCCCACGTTAGTAGAACAACCGGGAATTGTTACATTGGTGTCAGAAGTGGGATCTAGGCTGTTTAGAAGACGCTGTTATGGAGCAGAATATAGGCGAAATAGAGCGTGCTCTCAGAGAGAACAGTATCGTGCTAGAGCGCCTGACAAAGGAGACGATGCGGAAAAACAGGGCTCCGCACTTACCTGATGGCGCCAGCGTTCCCCGGACTGTGTATCGCTCTGCTGGGCATGGGCAGAATGAATCTCCAGCTATCACACTCCAAGAGCCTGGCCTCTTCACGCGATCACCTGTCAAACTGCCACGATTCAGCGGATTGACGCCCCTGGAACCCTACCTGGCCCAGGTCGATCTGGCTGCTCTACACAACGGATGGACCCGGGAGGAGACTGCGACTCACTTGGCCCTTGCCTTGGAGGGTCCTGCGCTGCAGGTTCTCATCGATCTGTCCCCTGAAGAGCAGCGTGATCTCCAGGCCCTCACTGCTGTCCTCAGCAGCCGCATTGGACAGAGAATCTCTGCAGAGCAGAGCAGGGAGGAGATTACTGACAGATGTCGACGTGAAGGAGAGAGTTTGGGTGCATTCGCTGCTGACATACGTGTCCATGTTAGGAAAGGCTACCCTAACTTCCCAGCCACAGCGAGGGAAGAGCTGAGCCTCCACGCTTTCCTGCGGGGCCTTACACCTGAGCGGCTACGCCAGCATGTCCGCCTGAAAACACCCATGATCTGAGTGAGGCACTGAGAGAGGCTGAGCGAGTGGAGGAGGTGCTGCAGGCTGGGCCGATAACAGGTCGATCTCCGCGCCAGCACCAACTTACGAGAGCAGCGGAACGAGAACAAGACGAGGTCCAGCCTCAGGAGGAGGAGGTCAGCCGGGCTCAAACAGTCACCCCCAGACGGAGGTCGAGATTAGACCGCTGCTTCCGCTGTGGAGAACCGGGGCACACACGCAAGGGACTGCCCTGCCCCGAGTCCCCGGCCCCGGGCAATTTCACCCCCGGTTCTTTGGCACCCCTACACAATGAATGCCCTACTGTGGGGCACTGTGGGCTTAGAGGATTGTACCTTGACTGAGTTATTGATGGGCAGCCCTGCAGAGCCCTAGTGGATACGGGGTCCACCATTTGTCTGATACGAAAAGGATTTTTACCAGGAACTGCCGGTCCTCTTCCGGGGACTGGACCCCACCAATACCGAACTCCTCACCTTCACGGGTGCTCCAGGGGAATATCGCTGCTCCCATTCGCTTGCGGCCCCACAGACTGCCTCTCGCCAAACGCCAGGCTGCTGAAGAAATGATCAGACATATGGCAGCTAACGGCATTATAGAGCCCTCAGACAGTCACTGGGCTGCACCAATGGTCATGGTGTGGAAGAAAACAGGGGGGTGGCGCCCTTGCGTGGATTTTCGGCGGCTAAATTCGGTCACCCGCAAGGACTCATACCCACCTCCAAGCATTAATGAAGCACTGGATTATGTTGCTGGATCTTGTTGGTTCAGCTCTTTGGACTTGCGTAGTGGATATTGGCAAGTGGAGCTGGCGGCGGAGGCCCGGCCCAAAACTGCATTTACCATAGGGCAAGGACTGTGGCAGTTTAAGGTGATGCCCTTTGGACTTTGTAATGCCCCAGCCACATTTGAGAGGCTGATGGAGCAGGTCCTCAAAGACATTCCCCGTACCTGCTCTGTGGTCTATTTGGACGACCTGTTGGTCCATGCCAGAGACTTTGACTGCGCTGTCCACAATTTCAGGGAGGTCCTGACAGCCATTCGTAATGCCGGGCTGCGGTTGAACCCCGCAAAGTGTAACCTGCTCACCCGCCAAACGCAGTTCCTGGGGCACGTTGTTAGTGAGAGAGGGGTGGCCACTGACCCAACAAAGGTGGCCACAGTGAGGGACTGGCCCCCACCAACCAACATCGCTGAGCTGCGGAGCTTTTTAGGCCTGGCCTCCTATTATAGGAGGTATGTCAAAGACTTTGCCACCATCGCCAGCCCCTTACATCAGCTGACAAATAAAGATCGGCGATTCAGGGGGAGACTGGAGAGCAAGTTGTGGCCTATTATAGTTGCAGCCTCAGTCGTCCTGAGAGAAACTACTGTGTCACCCGGCGGGAGTTGTTAGCTGTGGTCCTGGCAGTCCGTCACTTCAGGCCCTACCTCTTGGGCACCAGGTTCACACTTAGGACCGACCACGCTAGCCTCACCTGGATGCTGAACTTCCGCCAATCTGAGGGTCAGGGGGCAAGGTGGCTGGAGATCCTCCAAGAGTACGACTTCGAGGTTCAGCACCGACCAGGGCGACAGCATGCAAACGCTGATGCCCTCTCCAGACCTCCATGCCTTGCTGATGAATGCCGGTTTTGTGCCCGCCTGGAAGCACGAGATCTGGGCCCATCGTCAGCAGCAGCAGAGCCGGGTGGTGGAGATGGAGGGCCATTCACCATCGAGCAGCTGAGACGGCAGCGGTTCTACTGGCCGGGTGGTCGGCGGGATGCAGAGCTACACGTTCACTGCTGCGATGTCTGCACGGCACAGAAGGGACCCAGCCAACGCTCTCACGCGCCGTTGCAGCAGTTCCTAGTAGGGGCCCCCATGGAGAGGATCGGAGTGGATATCTTGGGACCTTTTTCCATCACAGAGGCCGGCAACCGCTTTGTCCTGGTAGCTATGGACTATTTTACGAAGTTGCCTGAAGCATATGCGGTGCCGGATCAGAGTGCTTCCACGTCAGCACAGCGACTAGTGGATGAGATGTTTGCCCGTTTCGGGGTTCCGGATGAACTTCACAGTGATCAGGGGCGGAAATTTGAAAGTCGGTTGTTCAGTGAGGGGTGCAAACGGCTTGGGGTAAAGAAAACAAGAACCACTCCCCTCCACCCTCAAAGCGATGGACTGGTTGAGAGGTTCAACCGTACCTTGGCCACCCAACTTGCCATCTTGACTAGTCAGCACGAGAGAGACGGGACCAGCATTTGCCTCTGGTCCTGTGGGCATATAGGACAGCAGTGCAGAAGTCAAGTCAGTGCACACTGGCAGCACTAATGTTTGGGAGGGAGCTCCGCACACCAGTGGATTTGGTGTTCGGGTCGCCCCCCGAGCCGGAGATTGCTGGTGGACCAGAATTGGACTACTACCGGCGATTCAAGGAGCGGCTGGATACAGTTTATCGACTGGCCAGGAGGCTCTAGAGGACGCTGGAGCCTGCCAAAAGCGAGCGTACGATACCCGGGCTCACGGGCCTACCCTTAAGCCAGGGGACAGAGTGTGGGTGTTCTGCCCTCAGAGAAAGCGGGGGTTGTCACCCAAACTGACTCATCATTGGCAGGGACCCGGAGAGATTCTAGATCAAATTTCGGAGGTGGTCTTCCGGGTCCAAATGCCTGGACGGGGTAGACGGGTGGTGCTTCACAAGGATCGGTTGGCACCGTACCACCCACTGGCCCCAGAACAAGAGAATGGTGGAAGCCAGGGAGGCTCCCCACCATCCACTCCCAGCCCCGCAACGGACAATAACGGACTCAGGGGTGAGCCTAGCTCTGGGGGGAAAACATCAGGGAGGCCGAAGCGTGTTCGACGAAGGCCTGGACATTTGTTGGATTTTGTTTGTAGGAGAATAGGGTTGTGGGGACACTAACCCTCTTGGGGGGGGGGGGGGGGGGTTGTGTAATGAACTGGAGGTCAGTGCTGGTAGCCAGGTGTGTTATGGGTATTTGTTGGGTGTTCAATTGTGGGTGGGATGTTTGAGTTTTTCTGTTGGTTGTGTTATGTGTTCATGTCCGGGTTGATTTGGGTATATTTGTGTTCATTTGCATCCCTGTTGTATGAATGAGTAGATGTCACCATCGTGGAGAGAGATGTGTGGAGGAACGACTTGTGGTGTAACCTTGACTGTGTTAAGTTCGATCAGTGAACTCTGAATAAAAGAGCAACAGATAATACTGCGTCTTGTGGATTATTTGTTAATGACTCTGCCCACAAAGACACTCAGGGTCGTGCAGTGTATGGGACATGAGTGTTCTTTCTGCCCGATTACGATAGTGTATAGCGTCGTGTAGGTGCTAGCGCCCCGCTAGTCGATAGATTATAAAGTCTAGTTAAGCTCCAGTCAGCCCACGTTAGTAGAACAACTGGGAGTTGTTACAATATGCAACATATCTACTTAATATCTGCATTTTCATTTACCAGACATCTGGCAGATATTTTCTAAGATGTAACAGATGATAAAAGATGTCGGTAAGATGTTTGATGCTTTTACATAGCACATGTTTTTCAGATCTCCAGATCTGAACTATGTTACAGACGTAGATGTGCCACCTGTGGATTACATATATAGATAATAAGCTTTATTTGTCACAACACTGTTACATGACACAGAATTTTAGATTATTCAAGGAACCTTAAAAAGGGAAAACAAATCACAACTCAATTCATCAAGTTACACTGATGACACTAGGCGCTCGCATCGAGATCAAAGCTCTCCTCTTGGCCTTCAATACCACCACTGGTTTAGCACCCAGCATCTTCTTTCACCGATACCCATGTATGTGCCCGTCAGATCCCAGCGCTCAGCGAATGATCGATGTCTAATGGTACCGACCCAAAAAGATGAGAAATCACTCTCAGGCACCTTCTCTGGATCAGTTCACGGTGGTGAAACCATCTGCCCGTTACAACACATCCGCCAGACTCTGTCTCCATCTTTAAAACCACCTAAAACCCAATTTTTCCGCCTGCACCTAACCCACAAATAAACCTCTTTTGAAATCCTCACTCTCTCTATCAGCAATAAAATATCATTACAAAATATCTTTGCACTTGTGTTGTTTTTCTTACTAGGACTGACATTATTTCATTTACGATTGCTTTCTTACCCCTTGTTCTTAATGCTTCTTTAATAAACCTCACTTGGAAGTCGCTTTGGATAAAAGCGTCAGCTAAATGAAGATGAAAACATTATAGATTAGATGCAGATGAAAAGCAAATACAAGTACTCTGTACATCACAAGAAAAGATCAACCTTGAGTTCATTGCATGCGAATGTCACTTTTCGGGTTGGATTAATGTTAGGCTTTTTTGTGACAGCTTATTTGTTCTCTTTGTATATGCCAAAACAACCCCTGTGTGGGTGGAAATACATCTATTTTTACCTTACAACTAGGCTACTATGGTCCCTCTCAACACGTGGTTTCATATTCTCCAATGAACATCTTAAAGGAAACGTCTCTTGAGTACGGAGAGACCCCAGTGCTCCTCTTTCTGGCCGTTTAAAAACGGTCTCCTCTGTGCATCAGTAGACGAGCGATGGCTTTCTTCTGTGTCTGCGTGTACTGAATCTATCAACACTTATGAATTTCTCTGAGAGTCCTGCGGGTCTGGGCACAGTGCTGCCTCTAACCAGTTTTGCCAACGTGCTTTTCTTTCTGTTCAATATAATTCTCGCTACAGCCATGATTTTTTTTAACGTGTCTGTGTTTCTGTCCATCACATTGAACCGGGCGCTGCGCAGTGAGAACCGCTTTATGTACATGCTCAGCACTTGTCTCAGTGACATCTGCTCGGGTGTATCTTACTATTATTGTGGGGTCCTTGACGTGCGTGACAGCTACGATTCCCCCACGCGTACCTTCTACATCGCTCCCACTTTCCTGGGCTTGTCCTATATGGCGATTCTGGCCGCGCAGGCAGACCGCTACCACGCGGTCGCAGCACCTTTCAAATACTCCCAGCGCATGACCCGTAACAGAACCTTGCTGGTGATCCTGGCCTACTGGGTTTACGCGTTTATCATCGTGGCCGTTAATAATCTGGTGACTATGGGAGTCGCCAAGAGAGTGACGGGCTTTGGCACTTTCGTGGCAAATATTTTCACAGTTATAATCATGATTGGGTTGAACATTAAATTGTTTTTAATTGCCAAATATCAGCTGGAGCGCGAACCCCCGAGCGTGGAAAGAGACAACAAGCGTGCATCCGTGTATCTCATTGTTATTGTGGCCGTGTGTTTTCTGGTCGCTTGGTTGCCCATCTTTCTTCATATTATTGCATGCAACTTTGCGGGCTCCACATGTTACACGTTTAAAAACGAGGGTTCGGACCCTTTGCGCATTCTTCCACGAGTGAACGCAGTTCTCACACCCTTGTTGTATATCAGGGGCTGTTCTGCACTCAAGAGCGCACTACTGAGTAAAGTCTGGAAAACAACATTCAAGAGAAAAGGGTAATCTCTCTCTCTCTCCCTTTATATATTAACCATTTTATTTTCTAAGAATAAAAAATATAATCGAATTTTTGAGGTATAATTGGTCAAAACTATTCTTTTGAAAGGTGATTTATATTGTAAACAGGGCCACGTTGTATATGAAAGATATTTAAATAGTTTATCTTTGGCTTGTTTTCCCACATGCATAATGAATTTGAAAACACCAAAACAGAATTTTGTCATTAAATAACATAACAAACATACTTTTCACTAATTTGATCTCCTGTTACACACTTATCAATATAAAATAATAATATGATCAATTATGACCGTCACCCATGGTGATTTAAATGTTACATAATAACTCAAATAGCAGAGACTTAAAATAGTCAATCAATGCGACTTTCAGAATGTTTAAAACATATTTTATATTTTGGCAAAGCTTGTGTTTAATATTTTCTCAGTGTGAACCCTCAGTCTGTGGAGTAGAACGAAGCCTCACGTGGACATGATGTATCCGTGGTCTTCAAGATGTGAACTAACACAAGCCAAAAAAGAAGAAATGCTTTGAAAGGTGTGCAAGGTGCAAGTCTCAGGTCAAAAATGTCTTATCGTTAATATTGCAATGTTATCAGGGGCAGATATGGGATAGCAGTGATGTACTGTTAACAATGTGAATGTAAATTGTTTTGATAAATGATAAAGTTAATAAAATAGAGTTTATTTATTAACTGTTGGAGTCAGACACCTGTTTTCATATACTGCACGAGTAATGCAAAACTGATGCTCATGCATTATTCTTTTGTAGATGCTTTACGAAATATTTATTTTAGTATTCAAAGTATTAGTAGCTATTATCAATACTAGTTTCTATATTTTTTCATTGGAATTTAAGTCAGTATAAAGAAACCATCCGGTTCTTCTGTTCTATGTTGTGAGTGTTGTACTGCATGCCTCTATGAGATTTAGAACCACAAAAATAATAATGATTCAAAGAATGTGAATGAACATGTGTTGTTTATCTATATTTATAGATCACTTACTTTAAAATTATGTCATCATTTACTGACCCGGTAAAACGTTCTTTCTTCTGCAGAACAAAACAAAGATATTTCGAAGAAAGTTGGTAAAAGAACAGCATTGGCACCCATTCATAAATTGTGTGTATGGACACAAAAACCATTACAAGTGAATAGATGCTAGTTCCCAGTATTCTTCTAAATATCTAATTTTGTGTTCTGCAGCACTAATAAAGTCATGCATGTTAGAAGTGTGGATTTTTGGGTGAAATATCACTCAAAATCATTTGAATGACTTATCTTTTGTTTAGAAAGCCCTCTACATCTGCACCTGTCTCATTCTTTGTACTGTTTTGTTCGTTCATTAAATATTAAACATTAACATGTCCAACAGCACATGAAAAAGTGCATTCAAAAGAGCTCTTTGCAAACAAATAGGCTATACATTGTTTATAGCTCGCTTGCACATACTATACATATCCTCCCATATCAATACTCATACTCTCAAATTCCAAGTATCTTCTCAAATCCTCCTCTCCCTCCACAAACATTCATCGGTGCTTAACCCAAAGTGATGGCCGACTACTCTATTGGGCTTGTCAAAATCTCACTGGCCTCTACCTTGCCATCAAATCAAGCGTGCTTGATATCCATATGTTGACACACACCGGCTCTGTGTGTTATTAGCATCCTCACTAGACCCTTGACACCTGGGACACCAGGGATTGTATGAGGATATATGGATGTTGGGATCGTAAGCTGATGTCAAAACACATTCACACACGGCCTGGGTCCTGTCAGAAACATTTATGTTCATTTGTGTGTTCTGGATCCTCTTTCTTCACTTGGGAGGGAGCGTTTGATTTAACAAATCATGAGAGATTATAATTCCATCCGGTGATCATTATTGTGGTTATTGAGGTAGAACAAATGCACTAACTCTTAACACACAAAGTTAATGGCCGTTATAAGTCTGTTGTTCACATAATCGCACTGGGAAATAAGTTCAATCTTAATAAATAGATTTAATATACAAACTTTCTATCCTTTGTTTATTTAATTATATTAATTCCCTTTATTTCTATTTAATATTGTTGTTGTTTATATTATTTATTTATTTTATTATTCATATTATAACTATTTATATGTTTTAAAAGAGTTTTTAAAGGAACCTTAACGAAGTTCAGTCAATAGACTGCTTTATTGCATTTTTACATTTAGGATTTATTTCATACAAGGAAATATTAATAGTTTACTTACAATTTTTAAGTTTAAAAACATAAAACATGTGGCAGGAGGTAAAAAGACGAATCCCAGATAATAAACTCTTACATTAAACAATGTATATTACTTTTGGACAGGTCAATGCATTACACATGAACAAACACCTATAGCAAAATATATAGTATTCTTGTAAAAGCTTTACCACAGTGTCTGTCTTTGCACTCGGAATCATTTTTTAGCATTCCACAGATATGTTTATTAGAAAGTGAATTAGAAATGAAATCTAAATCTCCAACTTAAAAGGTCAGATCACATCTTGAAGATTGCAAATCCTGGCAAAACAACAACACTTGAGAAATAGATTGTTAACATAAATTAAAAATATTTTAATTAATATTATTATTTTATTTTTATTATTAAAATTATTATTATTCTTCATAGTCCATGGCCACATGGTCACTAAGATAATGATTTAAAGGCCTGATGGTTTCCACGTTTTGGTAGAAACTGTCCTCACAAAAGACCGGATACATTAAAATCAGAAAATATATATATATATTTTTATACATCAATAACAATGTTATACAACATGAATGCATGAGTATGAGAAAGAGATTTTACCCTTTCGTCCTGCAACATGTTGTTCTCTAGAATTGAGGGTTCTCCTGTATGGAACAGCCCTGATATTCAATTTAGGGCCAACATGTGTACTGGGTCTGTCCTTATTTCTGACTTAATAGCATTCAGTGCCTCTCAGAGTACACACGATAATGTTAATGTCCATGAACCAGTGCAAAAGTTTCCCTTTAAATGATTTGCATATTGCACCATGTAACTTGCATATTTATAATAGATCTGTACATATCTCATTCCATCCGGAGCTTTTGTGTTCTACCGTATTTCTACCAATCTGTGTTTTACAGTTTATTTTTAACTTTTTTGTTTCCTACGTTACTTGTCACAGGTCTTGTCATTTTGCTTGTGTACTGGAAGCTTCCGTCACTAATTCCTTGTGTGTGTGTGTGTGTAAGCACAACTGGAAAAAAGCACATTCCGATTCTGATTCAGTTTTTTTGCGATGTTTTTTTTTTTGCGATTGTTTTTCCAGTTATATTTATCATCCCGGATAGCACACATACATCGGGATTGGTGTCTGCATTTTATCAGACATGGATTGCTTATCTGCAATACATCTCCGAGACGTCTTCCATCCGATGTCATTTACACCCTAAGAACATTTACGTTTATGCATCTGGCAAACACTTTTATCCAAAGCGACTTACATTCCATACGCTGTTACATTTGATTTTTTAAGGATGTGCAATCCCTGGGGTCGGACCCATATCCTCAAACCACTGAGCATATGAAAGATGTCTGTGAGATGTTGATGATATAAAATGGACGAGCAGCAGCTCTTTTTAAAATGTTAAAAGCAGATGATTTTACACGGCAGATGCCTTCCAGATCTTTAGCAGACATCTTACAGACGTACCTGTGCTCTCAGGGATGGCATTGGTGTTACCCATTGGCCTTTCCCTCGACCGTATTTTCAAAGAATATATCATTGCATCAAGTGTAGCCTTTACATCAAAGAAAATGCCATTATATTATTACAAAATATTAAACTATAAACGTAAAATATAAACTATGAAATGTTATTTTATTTTGGATATCTAAGTGCAGGCCCATAAACCTCCGCTCTACCATCCAACAACAGGGTTGGCAGCCAACATGAAAACATGTCATGTTAAAGTTATTCTCATGTGGCGCAGTCAAAGTAAATCTGGTTTGAGTTCCATTCCCATGAGATGGACCCTCTCCTACTTAAAATCTGGTAAAGCTCTTCTCCTCCAACTACAAGATGCTCGCTTTTAACCTCACCGTTCCTCTCTCAGTCAACTTTACACATCCTGAAGATTACTTGATATTTATTTTTCACATCCTGTTCGCCACAGTTTCGGCTCTCTTGGCGGGTTCAGTGGTCATCGGGATCATAAGCACCAGATCCCTGCGGACTCAGAACCGCTTCATCTTTATGCTGAACACCAGCATCAGTGACACTTTAACCGGATGCTCCGTCTTCTACCTGGGCCTTTTTGATGTCCAGGAAGGCTATCCATCACGAAACGGCACCCATTACATTTTGCCATCATTTCTCGGGGTGAACGTGCTGACGTTTTTGTTTGCCCAGTTTGACAGATACCTGGCCGTGTGTCATCCATTCTTCTACAAGCGTCACATCACGCGTGGCGTTGTGTTCGGCGTCTGCGCCTTGTGCTGGCTCTACACATATTCCATCCTGACTGTACAGAGCGTCGTGCCGGTGGCGTTTGCGGCACAAATGAATGCGTTTGGGGTCATAGTCCTGCAGGTGATCGTGGCCCTGAAAGTTTTGATGACCATTAAACTTTACATGATCGCCAAACATCAGCTCAGCCGTGAAGCGCCCAGCACCGACAAGGAAACCAAGAAAGAGTCGCTGCGCATTATCGTTTTTGTGGTCATTTGTTTTCTCGTTTTGTGGTCTCCGTCCTTTATTAACATCTCAGTGAAATATGTGACCAAGAACGGACTGAGGTTTAGAAACGAAGCCACGAATCTGTTCGCGATCATGGCACGCTTTAACGCGCTCAGCACGCCGGCTCTTTACATTTGGGGAAGTCCAGCATTACGCTCGGCCGTCTGGGACTCCATGTGGGGGAAATTATTCAAAAGAACCAAAACTAGCTTAACTTTTACTGTTTGTGTAAAACAGTGTTCGTGTTGTATACATCATACTCAAAGGAATGTTATACAGTGCAATGTTTGACTATGCATCATGTATGTTGATCCCAAACAAACTTTTGACAACGTTTCCATTTGCTGTTTGTTTGCGAAATTTGCCCTGAAACTTTCTGAAAGAATGCCCTGAAAGATTTCTGCTTATTTTGTTCATTTCTTTACGACCAAATCATCAGCATTACACAGTAAGAAAAATGGACAACTATCTTCTTGATCGAACCTTAAAAATCTAATCTGTTGATAATTTGGATGTCAAACTTATTTTGTTCACACATTGCAGTAATATAACTAATTTGATATGACACTACAGTGTTAAATTTTGGTTTGGCGTCTACAAAAGGTAGATAAAACATAAAGGATGTTGTTTACGGTTGTTGTCAATGCCTAGATATTTACTATAAAAACATACAAAAATCTGCAGCCGCCTATAAATGTAAAGCTCATAGGTGTATTGTCAAACCACACACTTTACTTTGCTTTCTGCAAACGTTTTGTCCACTTTTCCTAACGGGTTACTTACTCTTAAGACGTTAAAAACACGTCATGAGGTAAACCGTTAGTTTAGAAATGGGCGCCAATCTGTCAGAGCTGGAACGAAGAAAATGACTATTTATGACTAATTTAATAACATTTATTAATCTAACAAAACGCATTAATAGTCTTCAACTGACCGACTGCATGTTGTAAAACTGTAGGGAAAATTTTTTTTTTGTGCTTTTTTTTCAATTGGTAAAGGGTGAAACATTCCCAACGTGTTGTTGTGCCAAATAGATTTTAATAGGTAAAAAAAACTGCAATCTGTGTTTAGTAATATTTCACTTGACCATGTATAAACAGCCAAAATGAATGTATATAAAGCAATAATAAACGTATGATGCCGTTTGACAGAAAAGAATAAAGACATCTACATGTTTAATGGACTGTTTTAATAAAACTTTTTAAAAAATATTCTTAGATATAAAGATGAAGACTGAATACTGTAACTGAAGTGGTTAACAGTATTGGATCAGTGTTTATTCCCAAAACTAAAATTTAAAATACAAATGTAATGCCGGGGAGGGAAAACAAGGAACTGGGAAAACTCAAACTTGAGTTGATAAAGATAACATAGCAGCAATTAAAGCTAATTTTTTAAACACGCTTTTAATGAAACTGATTTACAAGAAGTCCCCGTGAGCCGTAAAAACAGCTGCAAACTGTTAAAAAGTCAGCAGTTCAGAGTCAAAAAATAAGCTTTCAACACTGAGGACAGTCCAAAACAAACGTATAATTTCCGTGAAATCGAAAAAAACACAACAAACTATAGGTTCTACATGCGGTTTAATCTCTCTCTGACCGCGAACTCTTAAGATCAACGGAAAGCACTTGGCTACGAGTGATGCTTTTGAAAGGAAGATTATTTTAAAGATCTGCGATGTGTCACAGTAGATGGGTTGGGAGGAAAAGGTGTCGGACAAGCAATTGTTTCCATCTGGCCGAGAGTCGCGCTTAAAATTTAAGAAACCGATTTTGAGGGAAAATAAAAACAAAATGGAGATTCAGAGTTTCACTCTCCCTTAGTAACCAGATCTTCAATGTAGGCATCCAACTCATCATCAGAGCTGATCTCTATGTCCTGAAAAACAACAAAATATGAAGGCAATTACAAAAATTAAACTGATTTTCTTTGTTGTTTATATTTCCTTAAATATATCGGCTTTGGATAAAAGCATCTGATAAAAGAATAACTTTTAACTCCAGTGACTTGTTTGACCTCACATATCAACCAGTACATGTATACTTCATATAAAATTATATTCAAAACTGTTTAAAGGTTAAATATTTTATGAATATTTCACCTCCTGGACTTTCTGCAGTAGAGCTACGATGTTTGTTCGCAGTTTGCTAAGTTTCTCCTCAGATTCTCGGAGTTTGGCCTCTGCTCCGCTGCTTTTTTCCTCCACGGCTCGGGCCCGTGACTCTGCTCGGGTCTGGTAGGAATTACACAAACTCTGCAACCCGGCTTCATACTGCTGAAAATACTCTTTCTGGAACACACAGACATAAAAACTGAATAGACAAAACATCTCAGAGTATGTGGTGTAATGATGCCAGTGATTTACGTACAAGAGGAAAGGCCACAAGGTCCTCGGCGCTCATAGTGTTCACGGAATCTTTAGGGATTCGGAAATCCGGCGGGAAGAAATAGCGTAGCAAAGTCCTGTGTCAAACAAACAATCATAATAAAGTTTGTAATAAAACACGTGTTGAACAAAATAAACCGCACATATCCTTAACACATGCCTCATCATGGTCACAAGGCCTTCTGTTGTCTCTCTGCTAGGTCCGCTCTGAGTCGTGTCGGGCTCGGCAGCGGTGGGCGGAGTTACAGACCGCGCTGGAACCTGGTTGGTGTCTGGACTTCGTGACTCCGGAGAGGCAGGACGCATAAGACGGACATCATCGCCATCTTTAAAAACCCTAGAAAAAAGCTTGAATATTTAAAATATAACTAAATATTTTCACGACCATTCCTAGCTATAATCTAACTGCTTCATTATTTGATTATTTGATTATATATGCACATTTTGATGTTTGTATGTTCATTCGTACCATCGGTCTCTTGGTGTGTTCATGGGAACATAGTCAAACTTGATCTTCCAGCGTACACTATCCTTCCCTGTTTCCACTGCTGTTACACGACCTGTGAACCATTCTCCATTCACCTTCGCCTCTACCTGAATGCCTTTATCTTTAAAACAGTTTAAATTGCATTATTGTATGGCATTCCAAAATTAAGTACACCCTTCAACGCTCCAGAGTTGAAACAACAGTAAACGTGATGATACCTTTCTGAGCATTTTTTGTTGCATCTGTCTTCGGATCCTCTGTAATAGCACTACTATTACTAACATGCTGGAAGACAAATTCCAGATTTATTTAACCTTTGTAATTGTGATTTGTGTAATTTTAATTTCAGAAGGGGTGGGGTTGTACCTCTGTGATGGTCTGTTTGACTGGCGTTGGCTTTTTCTCCACTGCTGCTTTTCCTCGAGTCTGAGCGCTCGCTGCCATCTTTGATTTTTTAGGCTGAGGCTCATCCTCTTCTGATGCACTTTCTTCTTCATCCTCCTCCTCTTCTTCCTCCTCCTCCTCCTCACTCTCTTTCTCCTCCTCATCTACCACTTTCTGGACTTTTTCCTTTTTTATGTCTCCTTTCTTGCTGGCTTTAGTTTGTTTGACTGGAGTTTTGGTAGATGATGGCTAAAATAGCATTGCATGTTAGTTAACTTCTTAACATAACATAATTTTTCCTTATAAGATGACTTACTGTAGCAACACGGCTCTGTATGGTGCTTCTGCGAACTGCTGGCTTTGAAGGTGGAGCTTGGGGACTAGCTACAGGTTTAGGGGCAGTCTTTGCTGTCTTCGCTACAGGAGCAGGTGGCTGCTTAGCTTTAGGTGGAGGAGCTGTTGGGGTTCTTGTAGGACGAGAGGGTGGAGTTGGTTTAGGGGGCGGGGTTTTCGCTGGCGGTTGTTGACTGACGGCTCTTTTGACAGCGGCAGGAAGAGGTGGTGAGCGCGGACGCTGCGCTGTTCGCAGAGATGAGCGCGTTGGCTATAGGATGATAAACAAAAAAGAATTTCATGAAACCTGTCAAGATAAGCCATATTCCACTCCCAAATTGAACATTACAATACCTGAGGTTCTGCAGGTTTTAAACTGGCTTCTAAAGGGAGCTGTTTTATATCTGCTGACGATTTTATCGTTGTTGTTTTCTAAATCAATAGAAAAAAAGTGTTCAGTCATATTAGAACAGAAAGGCTTAGAGCAGATAGGAAATGGCGAAAACAGATACGGACCTGCAAAGCCTCCAGTTTCTCCTGCTGTTGGCGGATTTTTTCCGAAATATCTTTCTGTTTCTCCTCTGATGTCTTGGTGTCTTTTTTTAACACACCATTAGGCAAGTTCTGTTTCTGCTCAGGTGCGTCACACCTAACAGAAAAGGACATAATAATATTGTCAGAATCAAAGATTACAGAGACCCTATATTAGGTCACTTTGGGAGTCTAGCCCACCAACCTGTCTTGAGTTCCATCTGGATTCATAAGACACACCCAGCTGTCTGGGTAGCGCTTGTCCACAGCATCCATTTGAAACGGTAGTGTTCGCCATTTTAAACACTTATCTGTCAAATAGAAATAGAGTAAGATGTTACAGTTTCTTTAAAGTACATGTGAAAGTGATGTTTAAGTTCATACCGCATTGGATGGTGACCGGTATCTCCATTGCTCTCCGTCTACGAAACCGAATTTCGTTTGATGGGGCTGCGTTCCAGTTAGCCGAAAGATAACCAAACTCATCCCAGAACTTAACTATCCCTTTCTGAGCTGTTTGGGGAACATTTGTTAGCAAATGACAAACCACTAACAAACCAACAATAAATGACACACACACACACACACACACACACACACACACACACTGACCTATACCGATGTCCTTCCAGTACTGAGCAAGATATTCTCCCATTGCTCTCAGTAAGTGTCTGTACTCTTTAGCGTCTGCAAAGTCCTGCTTGTTGTGTGTTGGTTCAAGCACTAGATAGGGTACATCCACCACTCCTACTACACCCCCACATGCCCTGAATATACAGATATTTGAGATATTGATAATTTAGGTTACATCACAGAGGCCCAAATCTGATATATGATATATGTGTTGATGATGGTTGTTTGTAAATGAGTTTGTAAGAAGTTTCTCGCTTACATTCCACCCTCCAGCTGTGGTCCAGTCTTCTCGTACATCTTAATGAGACGACTACAGTTGTAGATAAACATTCCATCCTGATCTCGTCTTTCGATGTTAACACCAAATATAAAGCTCAGCTCCTTGGGTTCCTTTAACGCTCTGATACAGACCATTCACAAAAGTAGCTGTTTTTTAACAAAAACAAGGCTAAAAGAAAATTATTTGAATAAATCATAGTCATTACTATATAAGATCTCTTACTATAAGTCATTGAGAGTTTTTTTTAATTTGGAGAAGTGTGTGTGTTAATATTTTACTTTTGTTTAGATGCATGGATGGCTTGTTTTCTGGTAGCTTCTGAGCGTAGTGCTGCAGCCGAATCTTGCGCTTTTCTCAAAGCAGACTGAAAATAATGATAGTAAGGTTGTTTTTATTATCTTCATATCCAAAAAAAGCATTGGCAAAGTTTCTGAATTCTTTATTTCATGTTTCACTACTTGACTAATGTCGTTCTTTTGACATTTGTGTTTAATATTGTAGAAAACTGCTTTATTATAGTAAAGTGTTTTACATTGTGGTAAACTAACATTTAGTATAAAATCACGATAATCAGCCTACCATTGTAGATGTACTGATCAAATATTGTTTATTTTTCAGCAAAAACTTTACAAACTTCACCTATGAATTTCTCAATCAAAATAATAAACTATCTTAATATTATAGGATATAATAGAACAAGCATTTAGCCCCATCATTATGATGTTATGCCCACTCTTAGCAGTTAAATTTGTCTCTCTCTCCATTAGACCCTTGTTGCTCATGTATGTATGCTCAAGAGTTTGTGGGGTCTTACTCTAGCGTCTTTGGATAGATCATCACCAAGCTTCAGCTCCAGAGCTCTAGCTTTACTCTCAGCCTCCTTTGCCTTCTCCTCGGCTAGAGAGGAAGTCAAAACCAAGTATGAATAATCAAAAAATGTTTAAACCATATATTAATACAAATTCTTTATTATCACATCAATCAAACACTGACGTCCTATACTACAAACTCTTCTCAGGCCGCCTTTGTATTTATGAAAATAAGCAACTACAACCTTTGTAAAAACATGCGGTTCAGTATTTAAATAGATGAAAAGCAGAAATGGTCACATAAAGGAAATGACATCTGATCCCACAAATGTAGTCAGACACAAATCCTCTACTCTATATTAACAATTTTAGCCCTCTTCGCACTGGTTACACAGACTGCTGTTTAGCTGCTGGTACATTTATTCACTTACCAAGTTTTGAGAGGTGATCTGCTTTTTTGACTTCCTGTTCAGCACGAGTTTTAAAGCGCGTTGACGTGTATTTGTACATCCTGCAAGTAAAACAAAAATATTGGACGAATGAGATATTGTCATATTACTTGGAAATTGAAATCCATGTATTTTATGCAAGCATCGCCTAGTCTATAATGCTGAGTGTTCAAAAATGGTAGACATTTAAATGTGTGATTGGTGTTTGGGGTAGTCAAATCTATATCTATATAATATGGACTGCAAAAATAGTATGAATTGGGAGCTTCTCCAATGTATAAAGCTTGGTTTGATGAAAGAGTTGTGTGTTATGCAGAGAATTGGGTGTGTTTTGGGGTTTTGTGGGTGTACCTGGGGTTATACAAGCAACAGGACAATCTTTTGGTTCGGACTTTATGACTCTGAATAAAGATCCTCATTCTGGGGTCGATGTAAAGGACTGCAGCATACGCACGGAAGGACCGTCTCTCCGGCTTTCTGTTTAGAAACACATTACCAACTTAATGTTTAAGGCCCATTGGATCTCATTGGGGTCATATTATCGAATTTAGCACGTGGACCTACACTCCTTCAACAGGTGTCCCGGCCATCAAAATGTCCTGGTGGTCGGTTTCAACATCTAACTCTGGCTCTCTATTGTCCATCAACTTCAGATTATAAACTACAACAAGAGTACCTGAACACACGTGTTAAGATGTAACGCTCACAACAAGCGCAAGAATCGTTGGACACAACACATACAAAATGTAAAACTAACCACTGGGTCCTTCAATCTTCTTAAACTGACGGAACAGCTGCTCTTCATTCTTAAATGGGGAATACTTAAAGATCAGTTCAGTCTCAATGGCGTATTTCTCCGGGTCTTGAGATAGAGGTTGCTGGGTCTGCAAATCCCAACTTGGCAGCGGAACAATAACCTGCGAATGTGTGAAAAAGGCTCATTAAATTCTTCATGTCGGATATCAGAATGAGTCTGCTCTTGGGCATGAACCAATGACGTACCTCATCTAGCCCTTCTTCTTCATGAAAAGTTCTTGATAAAAACAAACATGTTAATTTGTTGTCTTTTTTGGTGAACAGAATGAAGTCCTTCCCAATTCGCATTGAACCCCTAAAAGAGACAATATGTAACATTTTAGCGAAAAGTAATAATTTAAAAAGTAAATAAAACATAACTTGCTCAATGTAATGAAAGAACAGGGTATTATACTTACGACTTCAATCCATTTCCATACTGGCCAATGTGAGTGGATTCTGGGAATCGTTTGCTGGATTTGCCAAACTGGATAACATGTGTGGCTTCACCTATTCAAAATAGTTCCAATATCATCAAGGCTCGAAAATTTTGTGGCTTGTCATGTTAAAACAAATTCTGCAGGATTATTGTCAGCTTCAATTGTTTTACTTACTGGGGTCCATTCCAGTGCCATCATCAAGAAAACAGAGCATAAAACCTCCTCTCAGGTCTGGTCTCTTCTCTAATTGGCCACAAATTCATTTTTTAATTAGCAGAATTATTTAAGATAAATAAGCTTTTGTTCTCATTGATACCAATTACGACAAATAATGTTTCCAACCTGTGTAGATGTCTATCCGTGTGGCGTTGGCATCTCTGTAGACAAGAAACAGAGATGATATTCTATTTAATAATTTACACAATTGTAATGAATCACATTTATCTTTAGAATTACTGACAGCTTTAATATGCATCTAAGATACCTGGAGTTGTCAACAAGTTCTGCCAGAGCTCCAAAAAGAAACTCATGAGTTGTCCTGTTGGCAATAAAATAATTGTTCAATAAAAAAAGAAATGCTGTTTTATGCCACCAATGAGAACATTCTTGTGTGTCTTGACATCTGTGTAAGGTCAACTTGTGATTCATAAAAGAATAGTTAATTTTACTCCAAACTCTTCTTCTTTAAGTAACAGGCAATGTTCTTGATTTATTATTTTATCCGTTGGGTATGATTTTACACCAAATGTCTGCTGACGTAAAAATGTTACGGATTTCAGCTTAACATTTAATAACACTGTTATATGGATTTTATTAAATGTTGTAGAAACTGATTTGTAAATAATGACAGTTTAACCATTTGTCCTGACACCTGTTGGATTCAAAACATAGAAACGAACAGTAAAAATATTCAAATATTAATTTGCATAGTAAGTGATCTGTATAGTTAACATTTTCTATTTTACCTCACCTGATCGATAAACAAATCACTTTTCTTAGAGAATTACTTTGGCATGCTCAGACCTCTCCGAGGATGCAACAATCTAAGGTCGAAAGGGTCTTTAACCTTCGAATTCATACACACCTTACATCAAAGATTTTAAACAAGGCAAAGTAATCCTTCCCCCTTTGCTTGTGTTATATTCTGTTTCAGGAAGTCTTTTAAAAAAGAATTGTGGGGAACTGGGGACAAAACCATTTCTCATAGGGTATATTTGACACACATGAACAAACATCGTTAAGGCGTTAAGGACCATTTCCGGAGTAATGCAAGGTGTCCTAATGCAAGAACGGATGTCCAGGTCTCGCACATACAAATATACAAAACACAAATGCATACTTACGAGTTTGTGTGCAGATACTCAAAGGTAAGCTGAGCTCGGTTCAGTGAGCTATAATTTGTGTAGGCCATCCTCTAAAAGAATAAAACTGAATACATATAAAAAACTGGAAGCTGATTGTATACAATTCACTCTTCTACATTCTGCCCTCTGATCATGTGTGATCTTTCAAGACCTGTAACACAAATACAAGATAAGATTTTATTCCGGTGGGATTATCCACCTGCCAAGCTTTAGTTTACATACTGGACATAACAAGTTGTCCAAAACAAGTATTGATGTACGATCTAAGTATAAAAACCACACGGATCGGGCAACAATACTTGTTTTTGAAATCAGAAGGACATTAGCATCAATTAATCGCCTAATTTAAAATAAAGAATATTTTTTCAATGTCTTTTCAAATAGTGAGTAAAATTTTTAGCTTTATTGGATTGATTCGCTTTGTGCATTATGCATTTTGGCAAATTTCGTTTTTTATCGAATAAACTGTAGAGTAGGGGACTGTGATATCATTTCGCAATAAATGCTGCCATCTTTTATGCTACGAACAAAGGACATCAGGACCCGTTTTTTTAAGGAAAAACTTAATGAAGCAAAAGCAAATCAAGTAAAAACTTTAGCGACTACTCATACATGTACAAAGCAACGTTGACGCCGTTTCTTAAACTCTATACACAACAGGACGAGTAATTTGTAGTGTGTTAGTACACTTTTATAAACCAAACCTAAAACAACACAAATATTAACATTGTAAACATTAAAACCGTATTTTAGTATGTAGGGATGGGCAGTATATCGGCAGCCTTATTGATATCAGCCAATAAATGCAATCTTTAGTATTATCGTTATCGGTCCGATGATAAAATTAGGCCGATATATGAGTTATTATTTCTGCCGGCTGATCCACTTCTCATGCTTGCTATTGGACACAAGGGACGTCCTCGTTACTTGCGTTATTTATGTTTTATTTTCTGCAGAAGAAGTTGTTCACGGAAATAAATAGTGACGATAGTTTAGAGATCAGACTTTTCAGAAGTTTTAAATTAAATAAGTTGTTCGCCGTATTTGTTTGCCTCTCGTATGCTACGAAAATATGAAATCCGCCAACATAACGGCTACCGGCCTCCAAATTTAAAAGAGTTATCGGCCAAAATGTCCATATCGGTTCCTCCCCAGTACTACGCATTCTATTTGACTGTATATACTTAAATCCAACTTAAGCGTTATTTACAATGTTTATGTATGTGTACATCCAAACATCAACTTTTAGAGTTTATTGACATTCCTGACATTCCTTCCCAACTTAAGAATGCGTACTTCAAGTGATTTAACATGGACTACGATCATGAAACACGTGGGATCCATTGAGTGGGAATGCTGTCGGATCCTTTCGGGATTTGACCGCAAATCTAAGTGGGAGTGGATCTAGAAACACTCAAGGCCATCCCATCATACAAGGCCCTTAATATCAATACAACAGCAGATATATTCCAACACTTTATTAACGTCGCTTATGTCCAAACTGTCGACTAATGCCAACCATGCCACACATGCCCAATATTTCCCCAAGTGCCACCATAAAACCCCTCAGCATGTGTGGATGATGAGCCTTTGTACAGCACAACGAGATAAATGTGATTTTAATCATGCAAACCATTTAACAATCCCCTTGACCTCGGTTTGTTTGTGTCCAACGGTTTCTTCCGGTTGCTAGGAGACGACAGGAAACGAAACGTGTTTATTCCGTTATATATCGCTTTATAACGCTCGCGCAAGGCCGCGATTTCCTCCACGAGCGCTTTCCTTCGAACGCACGAGATGTGACTGTTAGCCCCGCCCACCGGGACACGCTCCGCCAATCACGAAGGACTGTGGCGGCGGTCGGCGCGTGCGATTGGCTGAAGCGCCGGTCGCTCAGCGTGAAGCAGGAAACGCGTTTGGTGCCCAAGGAGGAATGTGAGGAGGAAGGACTCATTCAGCAGAGGGGTTCACACTCAAATGTGAGGTAATGATGAGGACATCATGTTAAATCATAATTATGCACTTTTATAGATACAATTATATGACTGAAGAGTGAGGTTTGGTGATAAAAGTCTTTGTTATTTGTCGTAATGTAGGTGAACCATCTTAGTAGGTGTTGAGGTGAGTGGAGAAGACAAAATGTCTGCCGTGTGTTGTCGCACTATTAAGGGAGCAAATCTGTCCTTCATCTCCTATAGGACTATCATTATAGGACTACCTATAGGGGATTATCGTTTGTTACTCTGGAAGACATCTCTGAGACGTCTGCTGTCCTGCTGATCTCTAGAAGATGTCTGCCAGACGTCTGTGATTGAGAATGGTCGTAACGATTGTTCCTGAGATGCTCAGCAGATGTTTTCCAGAATATATCCAAACGTGTTCACTCGCTGATCCAAATAACGCATTTCAAATCTCATCCCCGGTGCTTCAGCATACCAACACATTTTGGACAATTCCAGATCCCAACTTTGTGGGAACAGTTTGGATCTGGGCCTTTCCCTTCCGACATGACATCACTGCTCAAATAAGATCCGTGAAGACATGGATGAGAGTCAGGTGTGGAAGAACTTAAGTTCTGACCTCATCCTGATTGAACATCTTTGAGATAAATTAGAGGAGACTGAGAGTCAGGCCTTCTCATCCAACAACAGCGTGTGACCTCACAAATGTTCTTCTGGAAGAATGGTCAAAAATTCCCACAAACACACTTCTTAACCTTGTGGACGGCCGTCCCAGAAGAGTTGAAGATGTTATAGGGTGGACCGACATCATATTGAACCCTATAGATTAGGAATAGGCTATTTACCGCTTCATTGTCTCCTCGACTATTGTAAGTGGCTTTGGATAAAAGCGTCTGCTAAGTGACTAAATGTAAATGAATAGGATGTCACTCAAGTTTATATGCGAGTCAATGCAGGGGAGAGAATACTTAGGCAATATAGTATTGTAGTAGGCAATATAGTGTATCGGAGACTGGGATGCAGCTGAAATACTTGTCTGATGTGATTACACCGGCCTCTTTCAAACCAAACAGGGGAACTGAATTTGGGGTTCTTGGAAAGAAGAGAAGATTGAAATCTAAAAATCTCCTTATGACATCAAATATTTGTAAGAGTTAAATATGAAGGTCTTGCAAAGATAGCCAAAACAGGTGAGTAGTCTGCCAACATCATTTGTATATTTTTATCTTCCTTTTTGCATTTACAGGTTAAATCCACAATCACTGATCATCGTCAGCCAATATTTTCTCATTTTTGAAAAAGGCACAACATTTTATAAGATCATTACTTTTTGGCACCAGCAATGTACATTAAAACTATAATCTTTTATCTTACTCTTGGAGTATAGATTCATAATAACCATCAATTGTGGACTTTAACACTCATACATTGTCACACACTACGGCAACTATTCATCAAATGTATGCACATTGACACCATTTGGTTGCAGGAATGTCCACATGTTGATTCTTAGTTTTAATAAAAGCAGCAGGTCTTCATATGTTCCAGTTTTATGCCATTGATATCATGTTGATCTTCTGCAGAACTTCTCAGGAGCTCAACAGTGATTCCTATGAATGAATACGTTTTAGAAATGTCATAAACTACAAAAACAACTTTCAAATTAAAGTGAGTGTTTAATATTAAGAATGACTGTGATCTACTCAATACATCTGTAAGCCTTACAGAACCCAAAACATCTACCTTTTGGAGATCATTCGCCAGGTGGTAATGAGCTTTTGATGAACAGGTTCCACGAAGACACATCAGGACACAGATGACCAGCAGTGAAATGCTGACCAACAGCAGATGATACCTACAAATGGCTTTTTCTTCCTGTTCATGCAATAAAAAAATAGAAATCATGACAACCAGCAAAGGTCTGAATACAAGGGCCATGCATCACGCTTTCTACCTGCGTGAGCAAGACGGTCAGACGTGGATCTGCTGTGAACCCCAGACTAAAGCAGTGTGGTGAATCACGCTTGGATGTTTCCATGGCAACCGCCCTGACAGGTGATGTAATCTCATCTCCGTTCTCCATCATCGGGCATTCCGGAGGTGACCTGAAAAATCCACAAATCTTTCATATGATGCGATTTTGTTTGAATTTAGAGTGTTACTCTACACACAGTAATAGCTTCTTACGGAGTCTGAGGAAGAACATGGGCCAGGGCAGTGATCTGCAGACACATCGGTACAGTCCGGTTGCTGGAAACATCAGCGTGCACGTGAAACGAAATGTTCACAGATGTTTTTCCAGCAGCTCCTGTGATGTATAACAGGAATTAAAATATACAAGCTTTTATTAAAGTGTACTTAATGCTCATACACAGACCTTTTACACCCATCTGACTGCCCAACATTGTGGCAATGATGATGCCATCGGCTGGGACGTCTCCCATCAGCACCAGAGGCACCAGGACAGAAATGCTAGAAGTCCCGGTTGAAGCATTCGGTGCAATTTTATCCGCATGTTCCACCATCCGGGGTGAATCTTTTTCATGATGTGCATCTGTGTCATTTAAATGTGTGCAGAACTGGAAGCCTGCAATAGAACCTAAAACCTGGTTCCAATCCTGATAAAAACAGTGCATGTTCAACACCACTACATGAAATAAGATAGAAGAATGGAGCAGATAGAGTCAGGTTATACTTACATTTACATTTAGTCATTTAGCTGACGCTTTTATCCAAAGCGACTTACAAATTGTAATAAAACAACAAAACATAATTCAAGTTAACAAGTAATGTTGATTGTACTGATGATATATAAAAAACTCTTTGTTCTTTGTTAGGTTTATCACAAAAAAAGCTATTTTGATAGAGTTTCAGATCACCATTGATTGCTATAATATAAAAAAATTAATTGTAACTACTTTTGTTCTTTTAATTAAAAATTTTAAATAACTTAAATTTAATCGTTCTGGGGCACCTTTGACTATCATTATTTTTAATTCAATGGTAGGACATAGTGATAGAGAAATCTGTTTGCTAACATTCTTCCAAATATGTCTCCTTATGTTGAACCGAATAAACGTTTACAGATTTAGAACATCCTGATGGTGAGTGATTCATGAGACAATTTACATTTTTCTTTGTTGGATACAATATTAAATGCAGGGTTAAATAAACATTGTGTTACATTACACAATACAGTCCAGCCAATCAAATGGCTCCTTGAGATTTTTAAACATGCTCGATTATATATAATCTTAAAGTTAATTTCAAATACATTAATATTAACATTTAGATTAAATTACATCTTAATGATTATAATTATATGAGTATTAACTTAACCCTGTTTATATCTTAAAATGCAAAGCCATTATGTGATTGGTTGGTTACCTAACTTCCATGTGACATCACGTGTCATTTACATTAAAAAGAACCTAAAAGCCCTACAAGACCCTGTTTATAATTAAAATGACAAAAAGCTCCTGATTGGCTGAACAGTCACGGTTTTGACTTTTACTTACTAGACTTATATCTGGATTCTTTATATCACGATACAGAGAGTACAGACCAATACACACAAAAGTTATGGACAGGATCAGAATGCAGAAGAAAAACACAACCACAGGAGCTTGTCTGGACAGCTGATGCCTCAGGTTAGACACCGGCCACCAATGACACATCATGTGACGTCACCAGCAGTGCAGACCAAAGACAGCTGGAACAGCACGTGCAAAAATGTCATTATTGTGCTTTTAAGGACATGGTGAACACAATTCAAGCATTTGAGAAGTTCAAGAATCAATATTTTCACCTCGAGGTTTAGTCATGACACTGCTTACCTTAACCACAATTCATTTGACAAGGACTTAAAGACTGAGTTTAAACATTGAGGCAGGATTTAACATTTACAACAACAAAAAAGAAGAATTATCCAAAATTTGTGTTGAGCAACCCATGCAAAGTCCTTACAGGTAAACACATGCCTTCGTGTCAGATCGTGTTTCAAAATAAAAGTCTCGACCGAGGCGCACAAGTACGTCTTTTCGTATTGTAAACTTATATAATCATTCTAAACGGAATTAGATGCGTATATATAAATATATAACTATATATATGTATATATATATATATATAACTATATATATATATATATATATATAACTATATATATATATATATATATATAA
This sequence comes from Triplophysa yarkandensis, assembly GCA_033220385.1. Lineage (NCBI taxonomy): Eukaryota > Metazoa > Chordata > Actinopteri > Cypriniformes > Nemacheilidae > Triplophysa > Triplophysa yarkandensis. The sequence goes on along the minus strand of CM065677.1, from coordinate 5,595,517 downwards.
CTATATATATATATATATATAACTATATATATATATATATATATATATATATATATATATATATATATATATATATACACACACATATACACACACACATATATATATATATATATATATATATCAAAGCAGTTCATTGATTTTCACATCAACGTCGTTCATTTGAACAGAGAGCTTTTATTTTGTAATTCGCAGCGGAAGTGTGGTCCGTTGTGTCTCTCCGGCTCCCGTGGTTAGCATGCTAGCTCTTGTTGTTTGAATGTTGAGTGAATGAAAAGATTACATCCCATAATCGCATTTGAAATTGAATAACGTGACTGAAAGGTGAGAGTTTGTGTATTTAGAGCTGTTTTATTTTCTGTTAAACTAGCGTGACGCGTTTTAAAGATTTAGCTCGGGGAAGCTAACCCATAAGCTCTTAATTCAGCACAGTTTCTTAAACTGTAAATAAAGCAAAATAATGTCATCAACACACGTCAAACGCCTTTTACCAGAAGGTATTTTATAAAATCAGTTTATATCTGTTTGTTGTTTATGTATATTTATAAACAAGCCAACTAATGCCATGCATTTGGGTTTATAACTTATAAATATTTATAAATAATATGCATTGTTTATAAGACTGATCAAAACAATTGTTTTCAGTGTGTGGAGTTGTATGCTGTACTGATTCAGTAGTTAATATCTATAAAATAAAGATGTTTTGTGTATTATAACATTGTCATTGTGTCCTATCAGAGGAAAACTGTGTGTTGAAATGACTTGTGATCTCTGATTGTGATCTTCTTCTTTGACACTTCAGACATGTCTTCAGAATCTGTGAAGAAGAGAAAGCCAAAGGTGATCAGGAATGAGGCTGGCACTCCTGAAAATAAGCGGGTTCGTGAAGGTGATCAGGTGAGGATCTGTGATGTCCCTCGCATGTGAAACACATCAGAATTCTGTTCGACAAGACCTTGTGATGTTGTTTCGTGTGAACTCTAATGCTTCTTCCCCCCCTGATAATTCTCATGTCCTTGTGCAGTTCAGTACAGTCAGGTCACATGTCAAGTTGAGGAAGGTTCAGGTATATTCCAGCATGATCCACGTATTTAGACCTCATGATGTCATTCTTTGAGTTGTGTTGGGATGAACAATGCTGTGATGCTGAGCGTTTCAGTAAGCACATACTCTCATTGACGTGTGTAGGTCACGTGTCCTGCAGGACCCCTTCCTGTTGGACAGAGGAGGCTGTTTGCAGGAAAGAATCAGGTTCCAATGACATCTTTAACACCCTCATCTTTCTCTGTTTGTACACCTCACACTTTCCGTGCTGCACATTATGGGGAAGGAAGAATCTTATGCGGAGGCACTATATTCACACAAACCAGTATCCTGGATATCACTCCGAATAATTTAAGTCGAAACAAATCTAAGCTTAGGTCACAGGTGATATTTAGCAGATATGCAGACTATGTTTTTGGTTGTTGTGCTCATTGTCTGTTTTTCTCTCAGGATGTGCGTGTATATAATGAAGAAGTGGAGCTGGAGGGCAGAGATGCGCAGCAGGATTACAGTCTGTATAAAGGCACGTGTGCCGCTCTGGCTACACTCATGTCAGAAATCCAAGAGCTTAAAGCCAGCGGCGCTAAAGACGGGGTGAGTTTCACATGTGCTGTTTGTCTGCGGATGTGAAGTTTATTGGAATGATGTTGATTTTTGACCTGCGGTATGTTTTGTAGAGCGCGGAGATCGAGGAGAGACGCAGACAGAGCAGCGTTCATTTCATTACTCTGAAGAAACTTAACCGTTTGGCACACATGAGACTAAAGAAAGGCAGGGATCAGACACATGAGGTATGAACATGAGTGTTCCATGCATGCAGAAACTGTATATTTCTCTCTGAATTGCATTTAGTTAAGCTCTGTGATATTTGTGTTAAGCTCTGTGTTATTTGTGTGACCAGATTTTTATACAGTATTTTTCCTGGTTTGTTTCTCGCTCTCTCACTCTCTCTCTCTGCCCACAGGCAAAGCAGCGTGTGGATGTTCTCCACCTTCAGCTTCAGAATCTGCTTTATGAGGTCATGCATCTGCAGAAAGAGATCGGCAAATGTCTCGAGTTCAAGTAGGTCATAGAGAATTATGGTTGAAGCATATGGTAAGAAGGAAAATGTAAGTACTTAGAAGGTAATAACTGAATGGATGTTTGTTTCAGGTCCCAGCATGAGGAGATCGAGCTGGTCAGCGAGGAAGAGTTCTTCCAGGATGCTCCAGAGGAAATCTCACGGCCTCATGTGACAAGAGATGACCAGCACCAGCTCACACTTGCTCGCCTGGACTGGGAGTTGGAGCAGAGAAAAAGGTGATGTGTCTTCATGTGCTTAAAAGCTAGATCTGAAACTGGACCACATAGGATAATATCTTTAATCATCCGGTTACAATCTGCTCAATGGTGCATTCCCCAGGTTGTCAGAGCAGTATAAGACGTCACTGGCCAGTAAAGAGAAGATCCAGAAAGCTATTGAGCAGAAAAAAGAATATCTTGGCAGCCTTCAGCCTGGATTGCAGAACATCATGCAGGTAAATAGTGATCAAAGTTTTAACAAATCGATCACTCCGTCCACTTTATAGCAATCCTAACAGTTTTTCTCTCACAGGCATCTCTTCCAGTACAGGACTATCTGTCTATGCCCTTCGAGCGTATGCAGAAGCAAGCCGAGGTGGCACGTCACCTTCCTCCTCCCCTCTATGTGCTGTTGGTGCAGGCCAGCGCTTACGGACAAGCCTGCGGTAAGACATGCCATTCCCTTTCTAAGTGCACATTTAAACAACTTTTATAAAAATATAATGTGATGCGTTTTAGACAAAAATCTATTGGTGAGCATCAGTGGAGATGTGGATGAGGCCAGAGCTCTTTCCAGACCACCAGAAGACTCCCAAGGTATATCTTTATGTATATCTGTTTATCTGTTTGCACATGCTATAATTGCGTGGTCTGTCAAAATGTAATATTGTGCCTGGGTTCTATTTCTCAGATGATGAAAGTGATTCAGATGCTGAGGAAGAGCAGCAGAATACAGTGAGACTCTTTCATTTTATTTTTGTGCTTAAGCTCTTTAGATTGTGTCTTAATCCTCTTGTGTTGTATGTTTCCAGAAACGTCGGCGAGGGACCGTCGGTGTTCAGTTGGATGACAAACGCAGAGAAATGTTAAGACGTCACCCTCTCTCTCTCTGCATTGAACTGAAGTGTAATGGTGTGTGTGACATCCAAAAAAACGTCTTGATATAGTTTGACAAATCACTAAAATCTATAAAATATTTCTCAGACAACAGTGTTCTGCACCTGTACTTTTATTATCTCATGAACCTCAACATTCTTACTGTGAAGAGTAAAGTCTCCACATCTGTGGATCTGTCAGGAGCCATCAGTGCTGGGTCAGTCCCTGTGTGCATTACATCCATATATATACTATGATGAATATTGTGCATTGCATGTCGGGTTGTTTGGTTTTATTTAACACTGTTTGATGGTTCGTGTGTCGTAGAGATCTAATGAACCAGGACAGTCTACTCAACTGTCTTTATGCCTCTGATCACGGCCGGGAGACACCCAACCCCACCAACCGTTACCAGTTTGATAAAGTCGGGTAAACAGCTAAAAATGAACAATACTGTTAACCCAACGTTTAAAAAGGTAAACAAATCTTGCAATCTTTAAAATGATCTTTATGTGCAGAATCAGTACATTTGAGGATTACATCTCAGATTTGGGACATCCATATGTTTGGGTGCAGAAATTGGGCGGCCTGCAGTTCTCCATTGACAACTCACAGGTGCGTTTAAGTGTGTTTGGCCTTATCCATGTTGGATTTTGTTGTGATGTCATGATGTGATATTTGTTTTAGGCTGAGCTGAAAGGAAACGCTCTTAGCGCCAGTCACATGGAGAGGACAATGAAGCTTCTCAGAGGACGACTGCAATCCAGATTGGCCCTACACAAACAGTTCAGCTCCCTCGGTAAACACCCAAGCATAAACACAACAGATTGATGCTTCGTTTGAGCGCAGGACTCCTTAAATATTAAACAGAAGTGTATGTTGGTCTTTTCCAGAGCACAATATCATTCCTGTCGCCAGTGAGTGTCAGCATCTCTTCCCTGCTAAAGTTGTTTCCGGCCTCACGCGCTGGACCATGATGAGCCACCAGGAGTTCACTGTGCGTTCCTTAAGTCACTCCCGATTGCAGAAGTTTCGAGTACATGATTTGTGCTCTAATTCATGAGTAATGGTGGTTGAATGTCTAACAGGAGCTGAGGTATGTGCAGCATTTGCTGAAGGCTGGTCTGGCACGTGAGACGGATCTCTTCTTCATGGCTGTGTTAGAGAGAGGAACTGGTGAGAATGGCACGTTTGTGTAGCCAGACATTTGACCATCAGCATAGCTAGAAAACTGTTATTTAGAATTTTGCCTATGTGATTCGTGTAAATCTAATGATTGAAACGGAATATACAGAACGCATGCATGCTCTTGAAGAGTTCTCTAATCTCCATCAGCACGTCTGCTGGCCGCAGTGACTTTGAACCCTCGTTATCCGGAGGTCACACCCCTTTTCTCCCTCTCCCTCCAGTGGAAGGGGGAACGAAGCGGCCGCACTGACGATAACCTACGGGTAAGAGCATGACGATTCGGATCTCTTCTCATGTCTTCACATTTAAGAAATAACAGGCCGGATGTATTGGTTTTGTATTCAGGCGATGGAGAGTGAGGTAAACATCTTCCGCAAGGAGCTGCAGGGCCCACGTCCAGGCCTTCAGCTTCTGACCAATCAGATTCAGCGTCTGTGTGTGTGTCTGGATGTGTACCTGGAGACGGAGAATCAAGTGTCTGACGGTTCAGAGGGACCCAAGGAGTTCCCCAGAGAAAAGATGTGCCTGAGAACTGCCAGGTAACACAAAGAACACTTCTCTGAACAGATTCAAACGTTTCTGGGTTTATGGCTAAGGTTATAATGTTCTATTATGTGAGAAAATAAAGTGAACTCTCTTTCATCTGTAGGGGTCCCAGCCGTCTGAAGCCTTTTAAGTACAATCATCCTCAGGGTTTCTTCAGTCACCGCTGATTATTTCGGACGCAAAGATCATGAATTTGAACTGGTGTCATTAGGAGACATCTCGCTCTCTCAATCTCACCCACTTTTAGTTTCAGTGTTGACATGTTTCATGTTTTGCTAATATGATGATTAAAAAATAAAACATTGATTTTGATATAAAACTCTTTATTTATCTGTGTGTACACTCAATACATTTTTCAGAAGAATTATCCTCTTTTATTTATGTGAATTGAATTAAACCATGGGCTTCAAACTGATGTCCAGCTTTAAATCTGTAAGTAAAGTTTTTTAAGACCATAAGATAGGTTTTATTATTTAATTATTCAATACACAACAAAA